>NW_019168330.1:0-23131 GCF_002303985.1 Durio zibethinus
GTGTTGTATGGATGAGCAAGGTTTTCGCTAGATGGAGCTATCCTCGGACCTTGAGTACCATACTTATGATTAGAAATGTTATGCTGTACCTTATGTATGATGCTTTGATACACAAATGAAATGTATATTTTTTTTGAATGAAATCTAGTATGAAATGATTGTGTTGAAACATGATCATGAAAAGAATACAGATGCATACAATCAGACAAACAACATAGTTAGTTCCGTGGATGAAACGAAGTGATGCTGATGCATAATGTTACATATGATAAAAATAATACACAAAGTTAAACAATCAAAATGATTAGATAAACACCCTTTTTGTGTCCTAATTTCAGGGTATATCTATCATTGGGTAGAAAGGCTCTATCTAGGTGTAGGCACTCTTAAGGTTCACTACATGCGGTTTTAAGGTCAAAGTCTAAAGGTCCTCAAATTGCTCCTTACATCCTGTCCATCACAGACTAGTAAGGCACCCTAATCCTCACCCATTACAGGCTACAAGCGGAAAAGGTTCAATTTGAGTGGGAGTATTTCGCTAGCCACTGCGGAGGCATTAGACCTCACGAAAGCAATAGGTACTTTACTCCCTCCTAGAGGGACGGAGCTCGGGTGTAGAGCTCATGTTATGCACATGCACATGAATGACATAATTAACAAGTAAATAAAACATGAATGAATAAACACATATATACAAAAGGTTCAATTTATTAGGCTTTTGGATAACACAAATTATTTGCTGGCCTGACTCTCAAGTCCCCAGTGGAGTCGCCAAGCTGTCGTAACGTCTAGATCCGGGGATCTATCGCTAGACATTGACTTTAGGGAGTCGCCACCAATCTTTTTTATCTAGGTGCGATTGGCCACCTAAAGAATCTGTCCTTTCAGGGAACACCTAAGTTTAAGGGTCCCTAAAAGAATAGGTTCAGGTCTACTAACCAGAACAGGGTTCGGGAGTTCGGTTACGTGTGAGGAAGGTTATAGCACCCTCACAACGCCCATCAAAAGATGGTACCAGCTTAAATTTGTGTTATCCAAAAGCCTTAAAATTTTACCAAGTAATTAATTATTGAAATTATTCTCAATTGACTCTAATACTTTTAGCAGAAAATTGAGAAAATTCCCTCACCTCAAGAGTATGCAAGAAAAACTACTGTTTCACTTGCAGAGGCTCCGTCGTCGGATTATTTAAAGAAAAAAAAACAAAATCAAAATTAAGATAGAAAGGAAGGAAAGAATGATTTTTTTTTGTAGGGAAAATTGATACTTTCAACTTTTCCCCAAAAATATTTTTTGGAAATTTCGATTTTCAAGGAAAATTGATACTTTCAACTTTTCCCAAAAATTTTTTTTGAAATTTATTCTTAAGGAAAATTGATACTTTCAACTTTTCCCCAAAAATATTTTTTTTTGAAATTTATTTCTAAGGAAAATTGATACTTTCAACTTTTCCCAAAAATATTTTTTTGAAATTTATTTCTAAGGAAAATTGATACTTTCAACTTTTCCCTAAAAATATTTTTTTTGAAATTTATTTCTAAGGAAAATTGATACTTTCAACTTTTCCCAAAAATATTTTTTGGAAATTTATTTCTAAGGAAAATTGATACTTTCAACTTTTCCCTAAAAATATTTTTTTTTGGAATTTTTTATTTTTATTTAAAGAAAATAAAATAATAAAAAAAATAAAAAGAATATTACATAAACCTAATCTAATAAATAAAAAAATAAAAAAAAAAAAAAAAAAAAAAAAAAAAAATAAATAAAAAAAAAAAAAAAAAAAAAACCTGGAGCGGCTCGGATCGCGGCTCGGCTCGGCTCGGCTCAAGGAAGAGAAAACGGCTCGGGGGGAGCGGCTTGGCGCGGCTCGGCTCGGCTCGGAGGGGCAGGCACGCGCGGGTCAGAATCGGGTCGACGCTCGGGTCGGGTCGGGTTCGACAAAACGCGCGGATCCTCTGGTTACTTAAGGCCAAAACGACGTCGTTTTGGGAGGGTATAAAAGGCACCCCTTCGTTTTTCGGCAGAACGCTCCTCCTTCTCTCTCTCTTCTTCTTTTTCTCTCCCTTCTCTCTAAAATGAAGAACACCGGTGCCGGATTCTGGAAATGTCACCGGAATCTGGAAATTTCGTCGAAAGTTGGCCGAAAGATCGCCGGTTTCTGGGATTCTTCGCCGGAAACTGGGCTGGTCGCCCAGAAACTTCAATGTTCGTCGGAATTGTTGCCGGAAAATTCAAATTTTGCCAAATTTTCGCGGAATCTGAAAATTTCCCAGAAATTTCCAAAAAATTTTTCGCCAAAAATCTCTAAAAATTTTTTCTCACTCCCAGAACACTCCTAAACTTTTCCTAGCTTCCTATACGCCTCCTTTTCTCTCAAATCAGTAGCTTTGCTTACTGTTTTCTGTGTCTTTCATTCTGTTCAGGAGGTCTTTTATAGGGATTGATCAGGAGTTTCTGATCAATCCTAATTCCTCCTTGGACGGAATTCAATCTTTGAATCCAGTCTGGATCTTCTGATTGAATTCCCATCTCCAGTGGGATTCTTCAACTTTCAATCCAGCCCTCCAAAATCAAATAAAATAAAAATAGATAATTAGAAAAGAAAAAAAACAGATAATCAAAAAGGATAATATAATTAAAAATAATTTAAAAATAAAAATAAGATAAACCTAAAAAATAATATAAAAAATAAAATAATAATATAATAATAATACTATATAATATAAATAAATTACATATAAATATTAACAAAAAAATAAATAAATAAATAACTAAATAAATCAATATATACATATGTTAGTACATAATAATGATAATAATAAAATAAATAAAACAAAAGAAGAAAGAAAAGAAAAAAAATAATAATAAACAAGAAAAATTGCATCGGGCTTACCCCTTTGGGCCAGGCCCAATTGGTCTGGGCCTGGCCCAATTGAGTGTCTACAGAAATCTTTAAAATTTTTTGACTATGAATCTTTGAATCTTAATGTAAATCTCTAAATTTTAAAATAAGAATCTTTGAAATTTTGATGTGAATCTCTAAATTTTTTGAATGAGATCTTTGAAAATTTTTCAAATGCAAATCTTTGAAAAATTTAGATGTGAATCTCTAAGAACTGTTTGAATGAGAATTTTTGAAAATTTTTCAAATGTGATTTTTGAAATAACTTGGGATCTTTACAGTTTTGAAAACTTTGAAATTTTATTGTGAAATTTGAAATTATTTGTGAATTTTTTAACTCTTACGAATCTTTAAATCAGATGAATTGTTTAATTTTTTTTTTTGCAAATTTTTGAATTTTTTAGAATTTCTTTTCTTGCAAGTTCTTATTCTTTTCCAAAACTTTGAATCTTTTGCAAACCTTTCTATCTTTTTGTAAACCTATAAATTTTTTTAAAATCTTTGTATTGTTTGTGAATCTTTTGAACTCTTTTAAGAATCTTTGAGTTTTTTGTGAGCTTTTGAATATTTTAAAGAATCTTTGAAAGTTTTTGCTTATCCTTGAATTTATTTGTGAACTTTTAATTTAATTAAGAACTTTTACACTTCAGTTAAAGTCTTTTGAACCTAAACTTGAGGTTACTCTATAATCATTTTCTAGTCTAGACTAATTCTTTAATAAATGCAATAGAGATTTAACACAAAAAGGAGAAGTATACAAGGAGATAAAAGATCATTGAAAGTTTTTTTTTTTTTATATAGTAAAGTTCTTATTTCAGTTGTGCTTTTATAGTAGAGACATTTTCTAAAACAAAGGGTCAAAGCAATTTGAAAAAAAAAATGATGCATAGTTTCTAAAGGTTTGTTCTTAGTTCATCAAAGATATAGAAACATAAACAACAATTATTGGAATCTTTATAGCTAATATTAACAACCCTCACCACTAGCAACCTACCCTAATCACCAATTTAGTCAAAGCTACTGTCATTACTATAAAACCAACAACAATCTCAAAAAAATCAACAAAAAAACTAGCTAAGAGCTTAGCTGATAGCCTGTATCTAACTTAGTAAAACAGTGACAACCATAAACACAGATAGATCCATCTATTAGTATGCATTCATAGTATAATAACTAGCAACATCCTATTAGCCAATACATGATTCGAAAAAATTTTCAAAAAATAAAAATCATCAAGTAAAAATCAAACACCATAAAGAAGATGGATCATGTATAAGCAAATCAAAAATTGCAAAAAGAATTTGGATTTGGGTTTCCCTGTAATTTTTTTTATTTTATTTCTATATGTCAAAGAAGAGATGTGAGCCCTAAGAAGCAATCTGGTGTAACTAGTATAAAAGAAGAAACAAGAAAAAAAATGCTAGCATGGAAGAAAAAGACAGTTATTCGATGGTATTAAAAATGAGAAATGGAGAAATGAACAGAGTATTGTTAGGATCTGGTTAAGCCATCGAAGTTATCTCATTTTAGAGAAAGAGGCAGAGAAAATTTTGTTAGAGAGACTGAAACCAAAAAAAGGCAATAAATGTAAATTTATGAATTTTTATAAAGATAAAAAATGACACCTTTTGAGACATTAGAAACTCGATCTTATTAACCTAAATTTGATCTGTATGTTAGCCCTTCAACTCAATCATAGGAACAATTGACACATTGGCATTCCTAAGCTAGCTATACACTCAACTCGAGAGATATGTGTGAGGTCAAACCCCCACCAAGTCCAGACCATGACTTAATGCTAATTGTTGCCAATGCCAACTCTATGATGACGTCAAATGCAAGCAATCAATTTCATGCATCCTCTTTTGCTTATCCGACCTGCATGGGATATGTCGACCATATGTCCAACAGTTTGATATTCAGACTACTTGATAGGGGGAAAAATGTTGAGGCATTGTGGTTAAAAGGTTAATGATCTTTTCCTTATTAAAAGCCTTCAGTACACAGCCAATGAATAATCTAACATATGTGCTGATCTGACATATAAGGTCAGTCTGACATACTCAACACCACGTCAGCTTAGCCACATCATTATTTGTTTCTCATGGTCCCTATCTCTTATCCATAAATACAAACATCCATGCATCACTAAGGCGATTAATTTATCCTTAATTTCTCACACTGTTCTCTCTCTGACCTTACTCATTCTAACTTGCACGTTAAAGTGCAAATGTAAAAAATAATCTTTACTTTTGTCTCTAACCATTCTTTTTTTCATCTTTCCAAGAATGCCCTTAGATCGTAGCTCGACATAAACACCACGAAAAAGGCTCTGTCAAGAATTTAAAGAATAAATGATGGATTAATTATTCAGAAAGTAGGGGAGAGAACTTTTTTGTTCTAGTTTAAAAACTAAATAGAAAAAGATAAGGTGCTTATGAATCAGCCATGGTCATTCAACACGGTGTTTATTATTTTTAAAGATTTCAATGGACTAGCCACTATTGATTCTATTTGTATATATTGGTGTCCTTTCTGGGTTTAAGCACATGGGCTCCCCTTAGGTCTTATAAATGAAAAAATAGGCATTGTGCTTGGTGAAATCATAGGCAAAGTTGAAATAATAGATCACAAGGATAACAACATTGCATGAGGATGTTTCTTAAAGATATGGGTTAACATATATGTTCATAAGCCATTATTAAGATGTTTCAAAGTATTATTAAAAGAGGAAAAAAGTTATATGGTGATGTACATATACAAAAGGCTATTAAATTTTTACTACATTTATGGTAAGTCAGATCATATGAAAAATGAATGCGATATGGCCATTCAAAACTAGAAAGCATCAAAAAAGGTTAAGAAGGAGTATGGTTCCTAGATAAGGATGAAAAGTTCAAACCATGGTCTTCCAAAACTAAAAGTTCAAACCCAAGTCACAATTACTCAAAGAAAACTTCTAGGTCACTCGGTGTAGAAGAACAAGAATGCAATAATTTAGCATCGAAAACTAAAGAGAAAAATGACTAGAATAGGAGTCTTGGACACGCAGGAAAAGGCACAATGGATTTTTCCATAGAGATTGGTTTGAGGAAAGAATTATCTGGCAAGATTCAACCGAGAACACAAGTGTTGATAATGGCAGTCCCCAAAGTTTAGGGTATGGTTTTTGGTAGACATTTTAATCAACCTTATAATAACGAAGTTGATCTTGTAGGTTAAAAAGTATACAACCCAAATAAGGATGGGAGGCTAACTAAAAATCAAATATTTGAGGCCCAATCCAATTTATTAACTAAGGTGTCCCATGATAAAGGTGAGTAACAAAGTAAATTGAGGAGGGTCAAGGGAAAAACTTTAAGGAAAGAAACTAGGGCAATTCCCTCGTACGATAATAAGAAAACAATAATGTATAGACCAAATGATGAATGATATAGAAGTTGGTCATTCGAATAAGAAGATTAAAGGCATTTAAGCAAGGGGATCTAGATGTAATGAAAAGAGATAAAAAAATCAATAAAGATTAGCGAAAAATGCCAATTCCACTAAAAGAATGAGTTGCCTCAACATAAAATATTAGGGGTAGAAGGCACCTTATGTAGTTTCATAAATTGACCAAGTTGGTCAATGAAACAGACCCTAATAAATTTTTTCTTTCAGAAACAAAAAAGAAAATGACTGAGATGAACTGGTTGAGGTATAGAAATGGGATTTGATAATGTGGTTGCAATGGATTATAAGGTAGAAGATGTGGCTTGGTCCTTATGTGGAAAGATAAAACAAACTTCACTTTCTTTATCTTCTAGCCATATAATGCCAAAATAAAATGAGAGAATAACAATGGGGACTGGAGGTTTACTGTAAAAGTGTAAATGAAAATTAATATTGTAAGTTATTTGGGTTCAATTTGAAAAAAGCTTGAATTCTACTCAATTATTGTCGAGCTGAGTTGAGCTCAGTAGCTTGATTTATCGTGAGGTCGAGTTTCAAGTATGTCAATATCTGACTCGAAAGGTTTGCAAGCCTATTTGAGCTTTTTATTTTAATATATATTTTTATTATTTAATTATAAAATACATTTTTACCCTTAAAACTATATGTACCTAACAAAAAAAACCCTAAACCTAAATTAGAATTAGCTCACTCTCTCCCACTCCTGTCTCATGTCGCTTCCTTTCAGACCCTCACCTCTCAACTCATTCATCTTTCTTTCCTTTCCTTTGCTAGTCTTGATTAGCCTTCTCAGTCTTCTTCACTCTTTAGCAACCTTTACTCTCAACCTTCATCACTACAATTGCATCTTTGAGTCTTCTTCACCAACACATACTCCCAACCTTCGTCACTATAAACCCCAACAATTCGACAAGAGATGTTTGAGATGATTTGAGTATATTATTGTTGGGATTTTGCAAAGCCCCTTACCCCTACCATGTCTCTATTTCTCATTGCTTTTTATTTTATTAATTTTTGTTTATATCCTTACCTTAGCATGTATTTGGGTACTTTTCTTTTTTTAGAATGAAGCATGGATGATGTTAGGATTTTTTTTCTCTTTGCTTTTCTATTAGTTAAGTGTTTACATTTCATGAGTCAGATGGTTTTTGTTTGTAAAAACTTGAGTTTTGTTGACTACAACAGGTTATATTGAACCAATCATTGTTTTTACAAGCCAACAACCTATATTTTAGCGAATTTAAAGGAGGTAATTGGTCTGATTATTTTGTTAGCCATCCTGTGAAGTTTTTTTAAAATCTTATTCATTTTGGATTATTAATTTCTCTTTTTTTTTATCTGATTGAGCTTGTTATGAAACATATTAATTAAAATTTAAAAATTTTATTATGATTCAAGCTTAATTGAGTGAGCTTAAGATTTATCTCAAGTCGAGCTTGAGCTTGATAAATATAATTCAATCGAGTTCAAGCTAAGTTTTAAGCTTCAATTTTTAAGTCGAACTCAAGCTCGAGCATGTTAGTATATCTGTTCTGCTCGATTAGATTACAACCCTAGTTTATTGGATTCTATGGACGACCAAAAACTCATACAAGACATGAGTCATGAGAGCTATTAAAAACTTTATAGAACAGAAGCTCATCACCTTGGTTATGTGCAAGAGACTTCAACGAGCTTTTGGCAGAGGATAAAAAGCAAGGAGGAAGCCAAAGACCATTATGGCAGACAGACCATTTTAGAGAGGCCATCGACTTTTGTAGTTTCATTGAGATGCCCGTGGAAAGTCCTAGGCTTACATGGTCTCGAAAGATGGATGAATAGGTTATTCTTGAAAGGCTTGATAGAGGACTGTGTAACGAATGATTCTTGCCTATGTTCCCTTCATTGTAAGAAAAACACATAATATCATCTACCTCTAATCATTTGCCTCTTTTATTTCTATTCTATTAGCCAAATATGAATGCAGGGAGAGCCAAGAGGACTTTTTGGTTTGAAAACATGTGGACTGGAAACAATGAATGTAAACATATTATCAATTGGGAATGCAAGTACAACAAACCTTTAAATATTTCTGAATGGGGTGAGTGGGTGCAAAGGTGCGGACGTAAGCTGCAGGTTTGGAGTTCGTCACGATTTGGGGACCTAAAGTCTAGAATAAATCATAAACAGATAAAGATGGAACTGCCAAATCAATATCTTAAATTGTAGAGAACCGAACCCATAAGGAGCTAAATGGGATCTCCCTACATCAAGAGGAGTAAGTGGTGGTAACGTTCTAAAGAAATTGGTGGTAAAGGATGTGCATAGAAACACTAGGTATCTTCCACTGGTGTGCCCTCACGAAGGATGAAAGAATAATACAATTCTGCGAGAATCCAGGATGAAGGCCTGGATGGCGAGACAAAAAGGAGTCCATGAATATGAGGTAACTGAAGCTTTGAAGCCAGATGATTCGAGGCAAGGCGCCTCAGTCTGACGATTGACAGGCCTGTTTTTCCAGATATGGGCGATCATGGGGAAGAATATTTCAAAGCTTCAATCCTTTCAGGTTAAAATACATCTAATGCTTGGGGGATTAATCATACAAATTTGGTGTTGATACCCAGATCAAGAGCCCAAGTTCAGTTAAGGATTTCAAACTTATCAGCTTTGTGTAATGTGATCTATAAGGATAATCTCAAAAGTGCTGGCGAATAGGTTGAAGAAGGTGCTATCAAGGATCATAAGCGAAAATCAAAGTGCCTTTGTGCCCAGTCGATCTATCTTTGACAATGCAATGGTAGCTTTTGAAACCATACATTTTATGAGAAACAAAAGAAAGGGTCGAGAAGTTCACATGACAATAAAATTGGATATGAGCAAAGCATACGACAGGGTGAAGAGGCTATATCTCGAGAAAATAATGAGGAGTATGGGTTTCTCTGAAAGATGGATCGTTTTGGTCATGACGTGAGTACATACAGTTACTTCTTCGATAATGATTAACGGTCAACAATGTGGTAAGATTATTCCAACCGGAGGACCAAGACATGGTGATCCGCTTTCGCCTTACCAATTTCTCCTAAGTGTTGAAGGTTTGTCTAGCCACCTTCATAAGGCTGAGATCGAAATGAGGCTGAGAAGTGTTGCAATTCAGAAATTGGAACCGTGTTTCTTATCTACTGTTCGCGGTGATAGTCTTTTATTCATCGAGGCTAAAGAAAAGGAGGGGGAGAACTTATTGCAGGTATTACGAAGTTACGAAGTTGGCTCTTGGCAAGTTGTTAGTGTGGACAAGTCGGCAGTACTTTTTAATGCCAATACAAGGCCAGAAGTCAAGACTAAATTAATGGATACTCTAGGTATCTATAGGATAATGGAATATGGCTCTTACTTGAGATTGCCAATTACCTCTAGAAGGGAGAAACGTGGTTGTCTTGGTCCTATAAAACAACGGGTATGGTCTAGGATTCAGGGTTGGAGTGGAAAGATTCAACCGTAAGCTGGGAGGGCTGTTCTCATTCATGCGGTTGCACAAGCTACACCTCCATACCTTATGTCTTGTTTCAAACTACCAAAGAGCTTCACCAATCACCTTACATCTTTAATGGTAAGATTCTGGTGGGGCTCTACTGAGGAGAATAGAAAGATTCATTGGAGCAATTGGGATTCAATGTACTATTCCAAACTGGATGGTGGATTTCGGTTCTGTGATCTGGAGGCTTTTAACCTAGCTTTATTAGCTAAACAAGGATGGAGGCTGGTCCAAATAATGACTCTTTGTGCTATAGAGTATTGAAGGCAAGGTACCTTCCTGAGGGCTCATTCTTAAAGGCCAAAAGAGGTGCCTTTCGTTCATATCTTTCGAGTAGCCTCTTACGGACAGGGAAGTTTTGCTCAAAGGAACAAGATGGAGGATTATAGATGGCACAAGTGTGGACATCTGGCAAGACAAATGGGTGGACAAACAACCAAACTATAAAGTTGATCTACCAGGGAACCAACACCCCTGCCAATGAAGGTGGCTTTTTTAATTGACCAAGATTCAAAAAGGTGGACACAGAGATGGTAAATGAGATGTTTTGTTCTGAAGATCTTAAAAGAACATTTAGCATACCATTAAGCAAATACAACACTAACAACACTCTTATTTGGAATGATACCATGCTTGGGAATTTTACTGCCAAGTCAACCTATTTTCGGGCTAAGGAGGTGTTGAGAATAAGAGGTCCAGATCGACAGCAAAGACACCCAATTTGGAAACTATTATGGACAACTAACGTGCCACCAAAGGTTAAAATCTTTCTTTGGAAACTTATATATGACTTTTTACCAACCAAAAGTCGGCTGAATAGGAAAGGAATGCATTTCGATAACTAAGGTGTTATGAGTGGTTACAATGGGGAATCGGGGCTCCATATTTTTGTTGACTGCGTCTTGAACAGAAAACTATGGTCTAAACTGAACTTGACAATTTGATAAATGCCTTTATACGATAACCCAAAGGACTTCTGGCCACAGGCCTTCATGAGCGTAAAACAGAATTTTCCATTGGAGACATTCATACTTTGCATCTATATATTATGGTTTAACACGAACATGTGCTTTCACCGGGGGAAATGCTCGACGGCTAAAAATCTAGGGGGAATGGCACGACGTATAGGGGAAGGGAGGATGGGACAGGAAATTCAATAGGAAGCTGTTATTATAAACACCCAGCAGGAGCTTTGGCAACCTCTTAGAGGAGGAAATAAAGCTCAATCTGGAGGCAGTGTTTGTAGGATCCTCAAAGGAAGCTGGTTTGGAAGCAGTGTAAAAGGACATTACTGAGAATATATTGCTGCTGTATCTAAAGAAGCTAGAATCAGCAGTCCTTTAATGGTACAAATATGTGCTATTCGATGGGGGCTACTGACTGTTCTACAGCACGGGATAGAAAGTATAATTGTGGAGAATGATTCCTTGATGGCTATAAAGGAAATTGTTCAGGCGACTGATTCTTTCTTTGCTGGCTTTAATTTGATTCAAGACATAAGAATGGCAGCAACGGGCTTCAGGAAGTGCTTTTTCAAACATGCGAGAAGGAATGCTAATGGTTTAGTACATTGTCTTGCCAAGGTTTCCTTTCAGGTAAGTGAACAGAGGCAATGGATATGTAAGTTTCCTCCTAATATTTGTAATCCAGATTTATCCATCAATGAATGAACAAATTTCTATTTAAAAAAAAAAAGTATTGAATTTTGCCATTACATTTTTTAAATTTTCATTGATTTTTTAATTTCATTGTTCTAATACCTCTTGGGTTCACTATAACACATATAAGTCAGTATTTGGTACACAAAAATTTTAGGCCTCTTAAACTCGACAAGCCAAGGCAAACCTAGATTTTTAAAAAGCTAATAGGATTTACCTAGCCATGAACAGATTTAAATTCAATGCATTGATAAAAATTTGAATTTTGAGTTTTAAAATAGATGAACTTCATATACAGCTTACTAAAAAATCAAGAAATTTTACAAATTTAATCTCTTGAAGTGAAATTTGCAATATAAAACAGAAAAATAGTAATTATATAAATCTGATTTGGTTCGAATAAAATTTGAATTCAACTTAATTATTGTTGAGTTTCATTTTGATTTTAATTTATTTTTTATTTTTAAATATCACTTAAGATAATATTTTATATAAGATAATTATTTCAAAAGCTATGGTAATTTATATATAGTGATTAGGTTATTGTTTTTAGTAAGCACTCAATGATCTTATATGATGATCTTAGATCACCGACATTAATCAGATTACTATTTTAAAATGTGATATAATTTTTATCCAAAATGATGAGAAATTTTTATTACTAAAGCGTTGATACTTAAAATCAACAATTATCATTACTTATTTAATATGTAAATTAAAATTTTATTTTCTTTTTTAATATTTGAAAAATTATTTGTCAACTACATGTATCATCATTGGGAGTTAACGATATTAAAAGTATCACATTATTTAATAAATTTATAGTTCAAGTGATATATTTGATATTGACTTTTTTATATAATACAGAATTATTTATGATATTAATCTTTTACTTAACTGTAATCATTAATTTTTTAATTTTTGTTAAATAAAAAAAATTAAAAAAAATTACATCCTTTTTTGAAAGCAATAAAAAGTTAACTGAAATTTTGATAAAGGAAAATTCTACACACACCAAAATCTACATTTCACGCCCAATTTTTGAACACACTCAAAATTCAAAACTAAAATCAAATTTTTAGTCATTATTCCTCATTCCAACATTCCTCTCTTTTCGTTATACCCTTTACATTCGTTAACCTTTTTTTTTTTTTTCCTTTCCTTCTTTTTTTCTTGCTTCTTCAATCTCCAAAATTAAAAACTATACCAAAATCTAAGCAAAAAACCATCAATCAAACCCCAAAATCACAATTTTTTGACTAATCCTGGATTAAGGTAAGTTTCTGTTAATTTTGTATTAAATATAGTTTAAAATCAATCTATATATTTCGTGAAATTATGCATTACAAAAATGAATTTTTATAAAATATAAAAGATTTACATATTTAGATATCCATAATTTAAAAAGGTTTTACAAATTTTCATCTTCGTAAGTCTTTAGAAGCTTATAGAAATACAAATCGTAAACCTTTAAAGACTTACAAAAATTCAAGCTCGTAAGTTTATTGGAAATATATATTCGAAAAGCATACTACATTATCAAATATGCATATTGGATAACATAAAAAAATTTTGAATATGCATAATCAGTAATGCAATATTGGTTTTGGATATGTATTCTTGTAATGTGTAAAATTTTTAGTTCAAAATGTGATTTAAATGTGGTTTTCATCGTCACCAATTTTGTTTTCTATTGGCTATTTACTTTGACAATGTACAAGATAAAAATAATATTTTAAAAGATTTAGGATTTGTGATAGAGATATATAGGAAGAAGAAAAGAAGAAGAATAGAGGTAGAAAAGGATGTAGGAAAGGTTAAAAAGATAATTTAATAAAGGGTAATTAAGTAATTTCATGCAATGGTAATTTTGTAATAACAATTTATGGGTGTAAGAGTAAATTTCGGGATGCATGTTAGATAATAAAATTATGTGCATTTAGCCATTGAACTCGAAAATTTAAAGTGGAAGTTTTAAATTCTAACAATTAGGTTGCTTTTGCAAACTTAAATTTGAAAGAAAAAAATATAGATTTCAAATTTAGTATAAATTGTATGATAAATTATATGTAAATAAGATTTTCATGATTATTCTTAAATTCATTGATTTATGGATTTAATGCTAAATTTATAATTCTATAAATATAAGAGAATTTGAAATTTTTTTTATATCTTTTAAATGAGTAGGTATATTAAATTTTAACTAATTTGTGTTGTATATATATGTATTTTATTTTCACAATTTATATAATAAATCAAATTAAAATCTATTTTTTAAAATTCATTTTTCCAAACATGATATTAAGTTTATATCTATATATATGGTATTTACAAAAAAGGACAACAAAATTTTTAATAATTTGACTATCGTTGAAGACACGGCTATGAGCATGTGAGTAACATGGAAGGTAGCTATTCAGCTTGGGTAGGCAAGTGGACTTACCAGAGACAGAGGAGCTCAAAACTTCTTGCAAATTCCGCCCTTAATAAGGAGCAGAGCATTTTACCAGTAATTTTTTATTATAATTCTATAATTATTCAATTATAATAAAAAATTATATAAATATCCATTAGTAGACTGACCATAATATTTTGATAGACCTTACGTAATTTTAAATTTTAATCAATTAATTATGATGTAATTATTTTACTACTTATAAGTGTGTAGATCACACATAATATTTTGATGAATCTTACTTAATTTTAAATTCTAATTTATTAATTATAATGCAATTATTATACATTCATATGTTCACCTTAATAAAAATTCTAGGTTTGGACCAATTTTGGAAAAAAAAAAAAAAAGCTCAAATTTACTATTATACTCTTGTTCAGTTTTGAATTTTGTTATTATACTTCAATTTTGTTAAATTTTGCTGCTATATTTTTTTTTAATTTTGTTGATTTTTGAATAAAAATAAAATCCGAGCCAAAAAAATAAAAGTAATATAATTGAAATATTAATTTTACAAAATATTTTATTAACAAAAGTGTTAAATTTCTTTCAACTTTGTTATTTTTGTTTAAAAATAAATGAAATTGAAAATATAATTTCATATTGGTGTGGTTTTTTTTTTTTTTTTAACAATGATATATATGTTGGAGTTGTAATTTATTTTCTTTCCCTAATACCAAAAAAAAACAAAAACAATGTTAATCGCTATGGAGTTTTGTTTTTATGTTGTAACTCAAAACTATTTCAACTTTCTTTTTCAATACTTCATACTATCGATTTTTTATATTTTAAATTTATTTTTCATATTTTTAAATTTTTCACGTAAATCATGAAATATTAATTTTATAAAAAAAATTAAAAATTAATATAAATTACATCAAAATCGACTTTATTTTTATATTAGAATTTGACACACACTAAGTGGAGGGAAAAATAATGTTTTAAAAAGAAAAATTGTGTTTTGAAAAGATAAATATCTATAAAAAGGGTGAATATTTTTTTTTAAAGTGAGTAGACATATGTATTTTTAATATTATATTTTTTATAATATATTTTTAAATTTTTTTGTTTATTCCCCAACCAAGTTAGTGTTAATATATATATATATATATCATGAAAATTAAAGGGAACAAAGAATATAGGATTAGGACCGATGGGGAATAAGTGAACATCTGGTACTTAATGGAATTTTCTTAGTTGTGTATAATTTACCACCTTCAATCAAATTCTATAGATTTTATTTAACAGTAAGAGATTTTTGGACTTCATTCGGTATATTTTTTATTTTTCCATTGGTCCAAGTAAATTTATTTTCGTTCGATCTGAAAAATTCATAAAAAATTATCTTTTCGTAACCTTTTAATGGATTGAAACTCAGACAATAAATAAAGGAACACATTCTCATTACCACTTAAATCAATTATTTGTTGATAATCCTATATACATTTGAAAATAAACTATAGTCCTAAGGTTGCTTGAAAGTTTCTGATTTATTACTTTTATTAAGGAATAATATCTATCCAAACGTGAAGTTTTTGAACTCCATAAATTAAGTTAATGCGACTTTGGCTTAGTGATAAGAAAGAGGTTCTCGAATATTAAGGTCTTATATTCAAGTCCAATTGTGTTCAAGTCCAGAATTTTGGACTGTTTTCTTGATTAAGGCAACGCAAGAAGAAAAGTTGGAAACGTGCATGTATGCTTTATGGATGCTATGGTTTAATAGAAACAGATGTCTCCAAGAATCTGCATGTGGAACTGTACGTGAGGTGGTGTTTAACGTGGACCGATTTTTGCAGGAAGGCAGGGAATTGCAACAAGGCTTATATAAGAAAGGGAATTGCAGGGAGACAATGACGAGGTGGATGCCACCTGTGGATGTTGAATTCAAAATCAATGTGGATGCATCTTTTAAGTGCACAAACAAGACAGCAAGGTTAGGAATGGTCACTCGGGATAAAAGAGGTAAAGTAGTGCTATGTGCGGCAACGAGCACTTCGAACGTAAGATGTTCTCTTCATGCAGAAATGAAGTCTGTTCTCTTTGGGATTGGTATTGCTAGGGAATGGGGCTATGAGAAAATGGAGGTGAAGCTGATGCAATAATGGTGGTACAGGAGCTTGCAAAGACGGGGGGACTTTTACTTGGAGAGAACAAGAATAACAATGGAGATTTTGAGGGTAGCATCACAATATAGAAGTTGTCGATTCCTATATGTCAACAGGTCTGCAAATACTTTGGCTCATAACGTTGCCCGGCTATCTTGTACTGAGGGCCAAATATCTGTATGGGAGCATCTCCCAGATTCCATCACAAATGTTGATGTTTTTCTCGCATAATGAAAGTTTTCATGTTTCGATAAAAAAAAATATTATTTAATGATATGATAGTTGATTATTCAGTTGATTAAGAGAATAATTTAAAAAAATTTAACAAATGATGTTAAATGTTTTATTAAAGTATATATTTATGAAAATTAATAAATTAATTATTAAATAAATATAAAAAATATTTAATTTTACTTATAAAATTTAAAATTTTCACTATTAATATATAAAATTACAATATTCCTACTAATGGGTTGGTGGAAGCCCGACCCGGCTCACGTTGGACCAGAGTTGGGCTAAGGTTTTAAAGAGACCAATCATAATAAAAAGGTTTGTCAGCGGAGCGGAAAATCATATAAATTAGTCTGCGCTCCGTAATGCAGACCCCTAAAACTCATAGTACGTCCTGGTTTAAGCTCCGCGATGGGGAAGAGCAAGGGCAAGCAGCGGAAGCAAATAACTCTGCCGCCGGAACTCCCGCCGGAACTAACCGGGGATGAGATTGAAGTCTCCGACGAGGACCTTCAATTCCCCGACGAAAATAAAGACTACGCTGGCTTCGTCTCTCGCTTGGACATTCATTCTATCACCAAGTCCGTTACTTCTTTCTATATTTTCTCTCCAATTTTTATTTTCTTATAAAGCTTAGTTATTAACAAGAGAATAATTTATTATTTACTGGAAATTGTTTACATTGCAGTAATCCTAGAAGTGAAATTTTTTATAATCACAACTTACAGTTAGAAATTTTTTTCCCTTTTGTTAGAATAATTGTTTCACAAGTGATTTTTGTGTTATTTATCGATTTATTTGTGAATTTTGCTACTTAATTTTTGTTTCCGAAAGGAAAAAAAAAATCTTTTTGAAAAGAAAGCAAGTGTTTTTTTTATAATTAAAATTATAAATGAATGTTTCATTTGGAGAACGATCATGTTGGAATTGGTGTTATAATTCTAGTCGTTTCTGCAAGTTTTATTGATTGTATGATTTCTTTCTGTCAGTTGTTTTTATGGTATAATAATTTGTTAGGAAACAAGAAAATACAAGAAAAAAATAACAACCAAATGGAATCAGATTATGCCTTTGTAAGTTTGACTGCAGTAACATATAGTGAGAATCAATAATCGATAATCTCAACTTACAATGGGCATTTCCTTTCTTTTTATTTTAGCTGCATTTGATCAATGTCAATTTGTCTCTAGGTGTTGTACTGTGTCATTGCTTTTTCTTGTGGTGTAAGTAAAAAGTTAGGGTTTTCTGTTTGGCTATACATGCTGAGATTTTATAGTTGGATGTGGAAATTAGTTAAAGTTGAAATGATATTCAGCTGTGACAACTTGAAATGAGAATTAGTTATCTCAACCTAACTATGGGAACTTTCTTTTGTGGGTAGGCAAGTCACTCGGGTGGAGGGTTTCAGTGAAGATGCTTTGTATAAGAAATGAAGAAGGAAGGAACTGAAGCAGAAAGAGAATGAGAAAACTGTTGTTCAAGTTGATCCAGTTGATGCCCTTCCTGTCAAGACTTTGGATGGAGAAATCTACTAGCGAACATGTATCTTATCTATTTCTTAAAAAAGAAAAAAAAAATTATTTTTACTTTCTTTTCTGGTAAAGAAAGTGGGTCCATTAAAGGCAGAGAATGAAATGCTTTATATTGTTATAGAATGCAGTTTCTCAGGCAACAGAAGTAGCTGAAAATGAAGAAGGGAATGAAGATAAGAGCATGGTTAAGCTGACAAAAGCGGAAAGGAGGGCAAGGCTTAAAAAGAGTAAGAAAGAGGCTAAGAAACAAGGGAAGGAATTGGCTAAAACTGAAGTGCAACCTACTCAACAAGAAGCTGTACTAGTATGTTGTTACATTGCTACTCTTGATCTCTTGCAATGTTCAACAATAAAAGAATGAATATTAGATTTTTACATTTTGCATCTTAGACAATTTTGGTAATACAGAAACCTTTTGAAATGAAGGGGTTCAAATTTCTTTAAACTCAGCATATGGTGAGGATGATCTTCTTAGTTTTCATCTTAGTTATATTCAATCAAATTAAAACACTATGCTGGAGCATTCTTTTTGAGCATTAGGGATGTAGCAGGATTTAGTACATATATTAGCATAGCAGGCTTATCACGTACCTTAAACTTTGCCTGTCACGTACCACTATATGAAAATAAAGCTGGAATGGCCTCTCAGACAATTATAACAATCTATACTAACTTGATTACATGCTGCAGTGCATTAAGTAAGTTCGGGAATTTAACGGGCAGCTGCTTGACCATTTTGACTGTTACTGTTTTGTTTGCTAGCCTCTACTATCTCTATGGTACCTTTACCGATCACCGGAACAAGATGGAAACAGAGTTTGTATACTGTAATAAGTATTATCTTTTGAACTGGATGATATAGGTTGGATTCAAGTTAATTCCCTAGTTGGGTTATGTGCAGCACTTGGATTTAAAAGTGGGCTTTTAGGATTTTTGTTAATAGAAGTTAATATTTAGTGTTCCATTGAATCAGGATTTGAAAAGTAGAGTGGCTGGAAGGTAAGAAATATATTAACGTATTTAGCCAACCTTTGAATGATATGTTTGGAGGAGTTAATTGGTAGGATTTGATGGGAAAATATGTCGAGGCCTTTAGTTGTCAAGTATATAAAAAAAGTTTTTAATTTGTCCTACCTTAGACAAGGAGATTTCAGGTTTATTGGAAGTGTTCTTATGTTGTCTTTAGTAATTCAGGAAATTTTAGCTGTCCTAAGGGAAGAAGAAAAGGGTGGAAAGCATTGTAAGCTTTAGTAACACTTGCCAATTATCACAATTCTACTTGAATCTAATAGAAACCAATTCTAGCTGAATCTGCAAATTTAAGTGAATGGTTTGTTAGTATCTTTATATAAATGTATAGGCATTTTCTTAGAAGGGTTTCCCTTTGCTACATATTAAGATGGTGCAAAAAGCTTTTTATCTTGCTTCTCTATCTGCATCATTAAGTATTATAATTTTATGGAAGAGTGGCTATCTTAGTTTCTCTTGTACTTATGAGCTTGAACACCTTGTTATGTTCTAAAATTTTGCATAGATTGCTTTTGCTCATACTGTTATGTTCTTGCTCTGATGTTCTGAATAATCCTTGTTTCTGTTGTAATACATTAATGGAGAATTTTTGCCTCCATGTGTTTGTGTATGCTGTTACTTATGCTAAATCCCTGCTTAGATGCTTGTTTGCATTTGTTTCTACCATTTGGTATTTTCAATGGGGAATTCATAGATGCTATATTCTCATGCTCCGGTCATTATCTTTAATGTTTAGATATTACTCTTTGTTTAGGCAGAGGTGAAAGAAGACCTCACAGCTGAGGAAGCATTTGAAGGCAAAAAGCGTAAGCTAGTTGAGCTTGGAATGGCACTACTTGCAGACCCAGAAGCAAATATTAAGTCGCTGAAAGGGATTATGCAATTTTCCAAAGATGGTAATCACTCTATTGTAAAGCTTGGACTGCTGTCTACATTGGCTGTCCTTGAAGACATTATTCCTGGGTACCTATCACTTCTTTTTTTCTCTTCTGCTTCTTAATTTTTATTTTACAATTAATTTTCCTTTTTGCTGTGTTGTATTTGTATTTTTTACTCAACTTTTAGACATGTGAATACAGCTACCGGATTAGGCTTCCTACTGAAAAAGAGCTAGAAATGAAAGTTTCCAAGGAAGTTAAGAAAATGCGGTACCATGAATCAACACTTATATCGTCATACAAGGTTCGAACTGCTATCTTTTTGTGACCAGTATTCTGAAATTTTAATATGATTTGGTTTAGTTCTTGAGTGGAATTGGCATGGTGAGGGTATTCTCATTCGTTGATTCACAATTACAAAAGGGTTTATGGTGTATATAATATTTAGCATGCTACATCTACCACATGTTCTTTATAGAAAGGCTGCTGTTATCTGAAAGCCTATAACATGGCTTAATTGGCACATGGAGTTGTGCAATCATATTATATCCTCCTGGTGAATATGAAAAGATTGTTTAATGCCTCTACAAGAAGATGAACAAAATTTTGTATTATCTTGTGAAGATATGTAATGGATTGTCTAAAGATGCTGCTAGTGGGAAATTTCGCCTTCCCAAAGAGGTTTTTAGCCAGGTTTATAGGATTTCTAATAATAAGTCTTTATGCTTTCCACATTCTTGAGTTTATTGTTTGTGCAAGAGATTATTATTAATTTTGGATTTCATCTTAGTCCTCTCATTCCTGGGAATGTGCAACAGGGATACCTGCAAAAGTTGTTAGCCTTAGAAAAGCAGCCCATATTTCATCATGTTGTGGTTTGTTGTATTTGTACATTGCTTGATGCTGTTCCTCACTTCAACTTCCGCAAAAGCTTGTTAGCTGCTGTTATCAGAAACATAGGCTCCTCAGATGATGTCGAAGGTATAGTGCTTTCTTGTGCTTTGAAAAGTTAAAAATCCTTTAGTAATCTGTTGAGGGCCTTTGAAAGATTAACGTTGGGAATTTAATGTATTAGTATTATAATTTGAGCTTGGACACCACAATTAAACTTCAAAAGCAGTATGATGACAATTGTAAAGGTCAACATGTTTGTTTTGCAAAATTCTAAAAAGCTGCTTTAGGAGATTGAAATACTTATTCAATGACTTAAAACTGTTGTGGAGGAAAATGAAATTTGATTTAATGTCAAAATCCTCTTTTAGCTATTTACTTTAACAATCTTTTGGACTGGCATGTCAAACCTCAGGGAAGCAGTTTAATACTCTCAGCTAGTGTGGTTAGATGGCTTCTGTGATGGATGGGCTTTCATTAGTCACATGGCTTGATGCTTATTGGTCTTCTATGTTAAATTATTCTAAAACTTTTAAGTTGAGATTGGAAGATTGATCCATTGAGAGATAAATAGTTTACATTCTTGTTGCTTCTTTCATTTTATTTCTTATTTTCCATATTTATAAGATCAGACATAGAACCTATTCAGCACTGCATCTTTTTTGCTGCTTTGTTCTGGTAAAAAGAAATGGCAACTTGGCTGGAGGAGCCATTTCATTAGTATGTAATCATTTTTGGTGCTTTTGCTCTTGAAACAGAGGAATAAGAAGTGTAAATTAAAATATTCAAAAAAATCCTTTTTAGCTTAATTGCTAGGCATGTTCTATACTATTGGTCCAGTTTCTGTGTCCTTATCATGCATTGCCCGTGGTATCTCAGCTCTAACCAGTTCTTCAACTGCCACCACTGCCCTCTCCCTTTCACCTCATTGCCCTTCTATAACTACGTTCATCATCATAATACTTCAATCCTTTCAAGTTAATAGAAAATTAAATGTTCATCAATATATATAGTTGGCCTTTAAAAAGCAAATATAATAATAATATATTGGTGTTTTTAGTTATCGCATTACTTTCACCTTACTGATTAATAGGAAGAGGGATAGAGGTTGGGCTTTATTCTAATCCCATTAATTAAAATGAATCTTTGAATAAAAGAAACTTTTTAAAAACAAACTTAAAAGAAATGGTATTTCAAAAATATTCAAGAAGTCAGCCGAAGGATATCAAATTTCATTCTACCATGTCAAATGAGCCTGAGCTTATGCTGAAGAAGCTTATTTCTATTATATATCCAGACCTTGCCTTTGATCATTTTATGCATAGAGGAATGGTACTTCCTTTTCAAGAAAGCTCCCCCTGGTACTTGTCTGCTACTCAGACACTGTGCTAACCTATTAATCCTTGTCCAAAGACTAATTCCCTGCAAATTATGAAATAGACTACATTCTACTGTTTCACTTTATTTCTGACACTTGCAGCTTTAATATCATCAATGAAAGAAATATTATAATGTTCTCCATCATAGCTAGTGCAGTTTCTTGTATCACCCTAGATCACTGTGGAAAGATAGTAATTACTTGTCCCTACCTCAAAACTTGCCAATATAATTGCTTCAGTGATGATAATGTAAGGTACTTTTTTGTTTCTTTTGTCTTTTCAAACTAACCCTTGATCACTATGGAAAGATAGTAATTACCTGTCCCCTCCTCAAAACTTACCAATATAATTGCTTCAGTGATGATCACGTAAAGTATCTTTTTGTTTCTTTTGTCTTTTCAAACTAAGTACCTACTAGTTTGCAGGAGACCTTGTTGTGCTGCTATTAATTCACTTTTTACCAATGAGGGGCAGCCTGGTGGTGAAGCTACTGTTGGACTGTTCGGTAGATTGCAGATCATGTGAAAGCTCATGATTGTCAACTGCATCCTGATTCTGTTGAGGTGTTGAATAGTCTTAAACGGTACCTATTTCATACTGCATTTATCTTTCTTTTAATTGTACACTTTGCTTTTTGTGCAAATATTGGTAAAGCTGAACTCATTGGCATGATTGGAATCTGTTTTGTATCTCCTTTATTTTCCCAAGTAAAGATTATGGCCTAGCTCCTAAGTTTGAACCCCGTAACCTTGCCAGAGAAGATAATAACTTTGTTGAAGTTCCTTTTCCTCTTTGTTTGTTCATCTATTTCCCGTATAAAAGGTATTTGTAGTTATAAACATTTTAAGTTGGAGCTATCAGCGACTGAAAACTTTGGAGTGCATTTTGCATGTTATCTTTATGATTTAATAAGATGTGGAAATGTTATCATCAATTTTTAACTGGTGTATACTTTGCCAATTGGTATTTGATCAAATTAGCTAATGATAATTGGAAGGTGGGATGAATTCTTTAGAAGAAATGCTTCCCTTGTGATTCGCATCATATGTGCTTTTTTGTGTAACTTTGTCTCTCGCTGTTCCTTAATGCCTTTTTTGTTAA
>NW_019168331.1:0-23081 GCF_002303985.1 Durio zibethinus
ATTAATTCTTTTAAAATTTTAGTTGGAGATTATTGAAGGTGTTTTTTACTGAAAAAAGCTTTAGTAATCCAAAAAATAATTTTAAAAGAAAATTATTAAAGCCTTTTTTTCTCAAAAAATACCTTTGATAATTCTGAACAAAAATTATTAAAGGTATTTTTAGTAGAAAATCTCATTAATTGATATTCCCATGATAAGAATAGAGCGACTTATTAAAGGCGTATCATGCAGAAAACGTCTTCAATAAATTCATTCAAAAAATTATAACAAATTACTGAATGCGTTTTTCTAGAAAATAAAAAGATCTTCAAAAATCTCCTTAATATTGTTGAAGGCATTTTATACTAAAAGATGCATTTAATAATATCAAAATTTTAAAAAAAAAATTATTGAAGGCGTTTATTCTCAAAAAAATACCTTAAATAATTATGTACAAAAATTAAAATGAATTAGTGAAGGCATTTTTCTAGAATAAATGTTTTCACTAACCGTTTTAAAATTTAAGTAGTAGAATATTGAAGGCGTTTTTCACTGAAAGAAGCCTTTAATAATCTCAAAAATTTTAAAAGAAAATTATTAAAGGCGTTTGTTCTTAAAAAAATACCTTCAATAATTATGTACATAAATTAAAAGGAATTAGTGAAGGTGTTTTTCTAGAATAAACACCTTTACTAACCGTTTTAAAATTTAAGTAGTGAAATATTTAAAGGCATTTTGTACTAGAAGACACCTTCAATAAATTCTTTTAAAAAATAAAATGAATTAATCAAGGTGTTTTTTATGAAATAAATACCTTCAATAACCCTTTAAAATTTTAGTAGTGTAATATTAAAGGTGTTTTGTACAGAAGATACATTTAATAATCTCAAACAATTTTTAAAGAAAATTATTGAATGCGATATTTTAGTAAAAAATTACCTTCACTGATATTCATAAATAAAAATGAAAAAATTATTGAAGGCGTATTATGCAAAAAATACCTTCAATAAATACACCATAAAAATTGGATGAAATTAGTAAAGGTGTTTTTAGGGCTTAAACGCTTTTAATCATCCCAAATAATTCTACTATGACTCTGTTGAAGGCGTCTATAATATATTCAAAAAATATTTATGAGAAAATTATTGAAGGTATTTTTCTTAGTAAATGCCTTCAATAATCTGGTCCAATAAAATTGTTCCCAAACTTAGCACATCCAATCACCAACTTCAAGTTTATCTTTATTATTTTATTATTTCTCTTTTCAGGTTGATTATAATTTACTTTCCCTTTCCTTTAGTTTTTAGTATTCGAGCATTATCTTTTAAAACCCTATTTTGACTATTCATTAGTTATTTACTTTAGCTTTTACTTCATTCGACTATTCTTTCAGCTTTTGCAATTCGCGATTTTCTTTTTGGTTTAAACAATTTTCTCAAAAACCCACTTTCTCAAATACCAATTTGTAGCCCATCATCCACTTCCCTTTCCTTTTCATTTTCTTCATTCTCTAGGTTTTCTCTACACCTGTTTTACTTTATTTCAATCACAACTACAAATACTCTTAGGTACTATCTACGTTAGTAGCAGAGTTTTAACATTCATAATATCAAGTAGCTAAGAAAATATTTCATAACAAGGAGTTCTCATTTTTTATAAGTACTGGTCTTGTTATTATCTTTTGTTTAAAATATATTAAAGTTAAGTATTTTACATGTTTGTTTTCATATAAATTATTTATATACATTTGGTCTGATAATGTAGCAAGTACTAAATAGATAAGAGTTGGATGCAAAAGTCAAGATTAAGTCAAGAGTACAGAGATAGAGTGAAATTTTTTTTTAATTTTACATTTGAGAATACAAGTGAAGATAATATGATATTATGCCAATGT
Source organism: Durio zibethinus (assembly GCF_002303985.1). The sequence continues at coordinate 1,874 of NW_019168331.1, forward strand.
GTGAAGTGTGCTAATATCGATTGACAAATGCGTCAAGTTATTTTTGAACATTTAATTTATATTGAATTTCTCTCAGGATATGTTAATTGGTATTTTTATAAAGAGTCTGTACCATCAAGGTTTTCCACTAGAGTTTTTTTAACTTCAAGGGCTCTCCAACACCAACATGATCATTTTATAGTAGATGATATTGAGGGTATGTTGCGTGATACTTTTAATATTCATAACCAATATTTTCATAATCTTTCTCTCCAAAATGAAGGATTTAATCAGTCCAATGATGAAATGAATAAATTTGGTGAACCTAGAATAGGTGTATGTGACCAACAACCTAGAGGAGAAGTATCAAAGTTTTATAAGTTGCTTGAGGATATGAATGATGGATTAAAGCATTCAAGGTTATCTTTCTATGTTCATCTTTTTCACTTGAAATGCTCATGTGGATGGACGAAAAATTCTCTAACTTTATTATTAGAGTTTATGAAAGAAATATTTTCTTTTACAAAAATCTCTGAATCTTGTAAGAATCAAATAAGATGATCAAGGATTTAGGTCTTAGTTATGAGAAAATTCATAGTTATCCTAATGATTGCATATTGTATTAGGGTGATAGTAAAAATCAAGAATGTTGTCATTTATGTAGTATTTCTCATTGGGTGGATGAAAACCCCGATAAAAGGTTAAATGAGGATGGTGATAAGGTTTGTGTCAAAAAAAAATCTGTTAAGGTTTTACGTTATTTTCCATTAATACCAAGATTTCAACGACTCTTCATGTCTTCTAAAACTACAGATTCAATGAAGTGTCATCATGATAAGCGGGCAGATAATGGATCATTGAGGCATTCTATAAATTTTTTGGCTTGAAAATCATTTCATTCTAGGTTTTCAAACTTTACATATGATCCTCGAAATGTTATGCTTGGACTAGCATTTGATGGTTCAATACGTTCAAAATGATGAGTATTTCTTATAGTCCTTGGCCAATTATATTGATTTCTTATAATTTGTCACCATGGATTACTATGAAGCAACAGTCATTTATATTGTTTATGATAATTTTTGGAGAAAAAAATTTGGGTAATGATATAGACATCTACTTACAACCTCTTATTAAAGAGTTAAAGCAATTATGGGAAGGAGTTGAGACCTATGAACATAAAAAAAAAAAAAACTTCAATATGCGTGCTGCTTTATTATGAACTATCAGTGATTTTTTTATTTATGTGAATTTATCTGGTTAGAGTACAAAAGATTGTTATGCTTGTCCATGTTATGCCGCATAGATATGTTCGAAGTAGTTACCTAATGATAAGAAGTTCTGTTATATGGGATATCATCGATGGTTAGATGATAATCATTAATTTAGATTTCGAAAATATCTCTTTGATGAAACTAAAGAGTTAAGAGATCGTTTTTATCCATTAGTGGGTCTAATATCTTGTCAAAGCTAAAAAATATCAATTTCACTTATGAAAAAATGACTCCATAAAAAAAAAATGAGAGACATCTTTGAAGGTGTTTGGCCTCATATTACACAAGTTGGTGATATTGATATTGAAGTTGGTGATCTTGATATTCAAAATAATGAAGAGAACGATGAAGAAGATGACCCCAATGAGTCTGAGTTGTGAAAAAAAGGTATCTTGTTTGAGTTGCCTTATTGAGAATATAATTTATTACGTCATAACCTTAATTTGATGCACATAGAAAAGAATGTTTGCCAAAATTTTATCGAGATAATTTTCAATGTGAATAGAAAATCAAATGATGACTTTAAAAGTTAGCTTGAACTAGTTGATATAGGAATTTACCCTGACCTTCATCCGAAGTTGCTTCCTAATGGAAAATATCGATTGTCTGTTGCTTGTTTTGGGATTTTTAAAGTTAAAAAAGATGTGTTTTGTAAGGTTTTGAAAAATGTCAAAGTTTCAGATGGCTATACGTCAAATATATCGAGATGTGTGAATTTGAAAGAGTAAAAACTTTCTTCATTGAAGTCATATAATTATCATATTTTGATGCAAGACTTACTTTCAATTACTTTACATTTATCAATGTCAAAGTAAGTCACTTTTATGGTAATTAAATTGAGTAACATATTTAAATCTTTATGTGAGAAATATATGAATGTGAAAGAGCTTGACAAACTTTAAGATCGAGCCACGATTACTTTATGTCATTTAGAAAAGATTTTCCTTTTAAACTTCTTCACATTATGATGTATTTGATTATCCACCTTTCATATGAAGCAAAAGTTAGTGGATTGATTTATTATCGATTGATGTATCCTATCAAAATGTATTATTGTTTAATAGATTGATTAGGTTTTTATTGATGATTATGTCACTTTAGTTAAAAAGATATATGACTAATGTTTTATAGGTTTTTAGGGAGGTTAAAGTCTTATTGTCACAATAAACACTATTCGAAAGGTTCTATTACCGAAAGATATTTAGCAGAAGAGTGTATGACATTTTGTTCTCATTATTGGAAGATGTTAAAACGAGATTTAATAAACCATCAAGAAATGTTGGTATGCAGCATACTGACAATGGTATAACTAACATTAATAACATATATATATTTATTTCACTTTTATAGGTTTGAAGTGGAAAGCTTGTTAGTAAAGAGGTGATGTGTCTCTCACAATGTTCGAACAGGATTGTGAAATGATATAAAGGTTTCATCATCAATAAATTTATATTTCACACTAAATTTTGTGAGAGATTTAGAAGTACACAAAATTCAAGAGTTGTTGTTACTTCATCAACTACTAGCTATGCTAGTGCTAGGGACACAAACCATTTAGAGGGAAATATTGACTATTATGGCATGATTAATGACATCATTGAGTTAGATTATTATGGCAAGTGGAAAGTTATCTTATTTCGGTGTGATTGGGTTGATGTAAATAGTGCGAGAGGTATTAAAAAAGATCAGTATGGATTTATATTTGTGAATTTTTCTCGATTAATTCACACTGGACAAGAACTCATCGATGAACATTATGTTTTTTTATCTCAAATAAAACAAGTTTTTTATTCTGAAGATCCCAAAGAATTGGGTTGGTTTGTTGTTCTTCGAAACACACCTAGAGATTTATTTGATATGAGGTTAGATACAAAAAATGATGTTGAATATGAAACTAAATGTTATCCTTTTGCTGAACAAAACTTGGATGAAAATATCTCAAATACCTACGCTTACTGGGTTCGCGAAAATGTTAATGAAGACATTTATGAATCATAATGGATCATTTATATTTTATAATTCGAGTGTTTAAGATATAATGTAGTAAATGATTGTATGTAATTAATGTCGCATTCGCTATTGTATATTTATTGTATTGTAAATCATACATTATCTTTTGAATTAATTAAATTGATATGTTCTTTATATATCGTAGGTTATGATTTCTTAACTTTTCAATGTCTTTATATATGTTCTAAACTAATATCTTTTATATATTCGTTTTTATGATGTAGGTAAATTACAATGTAGATGAGTAATTGAAAGGAATACACATAAAAAATATTAGTTCAGAACTATCTGTGGTACCTATTGATATTGGTTATAGACTGAATCTTTTGGAGGGGAATAAACGTACTGTTAGATCTAATTCAATCACTTTTAACCATTCAACTAATATTGGATCTGGCAATACGAGAGGTTCAGGTTTAGATAGTATCCCGTCAATTGATTATGCTTTAAATTTGATGTAGGTATCATATACCCCATATTCAAAATTCGATTATAATGATAAAAGTATTGCCATTTTATAAATTTATTTTTTATTTTTTGTAGTTGATAACAATGATCAACAGAGGACTAGAGGCTGGATAACTTTGAAGGAATTGTTTGCACTACCTTCGAACGAGTGTATTGTAGTGTCTGTAACTCTGATAGACAACCAATTAGTGAAGAGACTTAACTGTTGGCTGGATTTCTAGGCATGCTTGCTTGTAATAGAATGAAATTGCCTATTCATTATGAAACATGGCATAAATTTCTAGGTCGATGCTTTAAACTTTATTGAGCTATTAGTATAATTAATTACATATAAAAAAATTAATTATTTTAAATTTAGTTTATTGATTAAAACTTTTCTTTTTGTATTATTACAGTTAAGATTTGTATTTGAAATGCCAAATTTATTTGTGCTTAAGTCATTGGGAAAGAAATGAAAAGATTATAAGCATAATTTGAATAATAAGTATTTCGATCGAAATACTACTGTAGAGGCGACGATGAAAAATCTATCCCGTAATGTGATTAGTGGTAATATGAACAATTAGTTAGATTTTAATTCTCAAGAAAAAGAGGGTACTAATTTATAACTTTGTATAGTAGAATGAAATAATGAAAGTGTTTTATACTTTAAGTTGGTAATATTTGTATTTCTACCATATAAGCAATTATTTTTTATGATAAAAAAAAGAATAGATTGGGATTGGTAGCAGAAAGCAACAGAAATATAACCATACAAGTGGATCAAAAAGTTTTGCAAGAAAGCAAAAAGAAATAGTAAGTTTACGATTTTAAACTTATTTCAATGAATGAACTTTTTGTGCCATTAAAAGGTAAATATGCAAATTAACAGTTATTATTTTGTTTAATTGTTTTGATAGTTTCAATATATGATATTAAACATATCGAAAGTTTTGAACTTAGTTGACACAGATGATATATATGAAAAAGTTATTGTTTACGTCTATTTAGGTAAAAATACAAAATTGTTGTTATTGTTCTATTTAAACAATTTGAATAATTTCAATACTTGATATTAAACTTGTTCGATTGATTGAATTTGGTTTCTACGGTTGATATGGGTGAAAAAGTTGTCGTTTATATCTATTTGGGACTATTTTTGCCTTTAAAAGATAAAAATACAAATTAAACTTTTGGCTGGCTTTTAATAGTTTGAATGGCTTCAATCCATGATATTAAACTTGTCCAAATAATTAAATTTGGTTGCCATGATCTATATGTGTGAAAGGCCAAAATGTTTTTATTGTTCGTGTCTATTTAAGATTATTATATTGTTAAAGGGCAAAAATATAAATACATGATATTAAAATTATTCAAAATTTTTTAACTAGATTGACATGCTTGATATGCATGAATAAGTTGCAGTTGATATATATCCTATCAAATAACATATGTTTTGGTATAGCATTTTTATATGGACAGTAAAATTGGACATGTAAAACTTTTTCGCTTAACACGTACAAAAAAGACGGATCTTACATAAATATCAAAACACAAGAAATTATGATAATTTGTAACATATATTTTAATACAAAATAAATATTTACTCTTTTTAACATATTATCAATTAATCATTAAACTTGATAGTTGTATATGACTAATTTATAGGAGAAAGCAAAATAGAAAATGACTGTTGAGATTGAAGTAGCATTTGATGGTTCTCTCAACATGCAAGAATTGAAAAATCAGATATTCATAGAAGTTGATGGAAAAGAAAGGTGTGGACGGGTTCGAGGCCTTGGGTTGGATCCAACACCATCTACCTACTATGAACATAGCTCTCAGCAATTTACATTCTCAATAAGTCAGTCTTCGCTTGACATTTCGATATTGAAGAAGAAGTTACAAATTATGCAATAACGTTTTCAACAAATTGAAGCAAGAAGAGAACAGGAGCGTGACATTGAATGAAAATTAATGATGGATTGTCTTCAAGAATACTACTGTCTAGAGAAAGTTAGTATGAAAGGCCACCGAACGGAAAAGGAAAAAATTGGTTTTGTAGCTTATTCTAAATAGGAAGAGAAATGTTAATTTTGGAGCAGTACTCTATGACTGGTACTAGAGGGAGTTGGTTTCTTAAAGCTAAAATTTTTCAAGTTTGGAGCAGAGACAATAGGAAAATACAAATCATATATATACACATATATAGTTCACTAAATGCATGTTTCCAAGCATGATATAGATCGATAATGCCACTAAGAGAATCCAAGGAAAAAGAATTCCCCTACCTAGGAGGACCATTCTGCAATATTGACTTCAGAATTCAGGGGGGTACTTCAATTCCACATCTTAATTGTCAATAAGAAGCAAGCATTAAACTAGTTAAAAAAGAAACAGGAAAGAAATTAGAAGCATCTCTGTATATAGTAGCACAAGGATATCAAATCTTTCAACTCATAAAACATCACCATAATAATCTAATTAAAATAGAAGAAAAAGAACGAGAATTGTGTGTTTCTAGTTATCTTAATGGTTTGCTTTCGGATATGAAAGAGAGAGTTATGGCTTACTCATGATCTGGAGTTGTGTTTACGGTTCAGCTTCCCCATGTCAAAGGTGTATTGAGTACATCAATCAAGAGCAAAAAAACGCAGAAGGTGAAATAGAGAAAGAAAGTGTTATAAATGAAAGCAAATGGCTTTTTCCTACCTAGCTCGAGCAGTTTTCATGGGTCCAATTTCATAGATTTTTTTTTTTTTTTTTTACACCATTCAACAGCTTCAAAACCTCTCAATCACCGTCCTTGTCGAAGTTTATTACAAATTCATTGCTTGTTATACTAAAGACAAATTAAGACAAAAACAAAAATCACATGAAAGAAACATTATTGTTTTGTTCTCTTCTCTTAAGAGACCGGCTGAGCATTTATTTTGAATGCTTACCTTAACAAGAACATTCAACTACGTGGATCCCATGAATTAATTATATTAATTTTTGGATTATTCTTTTACATATGTAATCAAGATAAATCAGCAAAAATTCATTACCAAAGGGAGTAAGAAAATTGATGACTATTTATAGTAGAGCAAAATTATGGCAGGTTTTGCCATTTAATTCATTATCCTAATTAAATATCAATGTTTCCTTTATCTATAAAAATGAGACATGAAGATTAAAGTTGGAGTTGGCAAGAGTTTGCTTCATTTGCCAGAACTTCTGAGAACTTTATGACACTGCATTAATAGTCTGTCAGTGGACGATACTGTCCCAAGTTAGTATTGACGACGACTAGTTTTGATAAAATGGTACGTCTTCATTAAAGGCAAAGACAATATAGTCCTTTGGGGACTCTATTCCAATTTTATTTAGGCCACATTTGAAAACCATATTTCTTTTTTTTATTATTTTTTTAAAATTTTAAACTACTTAATTAAAAAAAACAAGGACTTTACACTAAATCCTTCCAAACTTGTAATTTTTTAAAATCTAATCAATATGTAATTAATAAATTCAATTTATTTTTTTAAGTTTTTGTAAATATTCAATGAGACATTCTAACTATTACATTTGTAATAAATTTTTTATTTTAAACATCAATTATTGAATAATATAATTATTACAAGAAGAAAGATCATGAAGAGTCGTTTACGATTCTTCTCTATACAAAAAAATTTTAAAAATCACACTCTTTTGATCACATTATATTCCAGGTGACCCTCTTCCAATTTAGACAGACCCTCTTGAGGGGTTGTTATACACCGAACTAAGGTTTAATTTATGCATGGGTTTTTCTTTTCGGATAAAAAAAAAAATTATCTAGGCCTTTGCCCTGAGATATATGCTTCTTATATGACTCTACTCCAGTGCCCCTTGTCGACTTTGCGTTACTCACCCTTCTTAGCCAAGATATTAATTTAATTACTTAGCTTTGTAAATGTTTAAACAGGTTTAATTGCTTTAATTTATTTAAATTTCATTTGAATAAATGATGAGATTAATTTAAAAATTAAAAAAAAATAATAATTATATAATTAATATTGAAAAAATATTATAATTATAATAAAAAATAAAAAATTTTATTAAAGAAATTTTATTAAAATTAATATTTAAATTTAAATAATAATATAATAAATTTAATTACATGATTAAAAAAATACGAAAAAATTCAAATCTAACTTTGGTTTGATAGGGAGAAAACGATAGACGGAGGGCCGAAACGTGTTTATGATCATTACGTATCATCATTATTAAAACAGCTGATACTCTTTTTCTTTAAGATTTTTGGCCGACTTTTCTCTGAAAAAATATCTTTTGTGATGATTCCGGTATTACCATGTTTACTCAGTAGTCAACAGTCAAAATCTTATTTAATGATGATGTACAGCTTCTTACTTCCTGTTGTTTTCACACAGCTCTCTTTCTACTGACTTGTCAAACATTAAATTTTGTGGGTGGCAGGAAATTATTTCATTTCAAGTTCAAACATTTTAAAAGAAACTTATATTAAATTTATAGTCATCATATCGTTTAAAGAATAATTTATTTCTGAAACCATATGTTTTTCAATGAATTTATGGATATATATATATATAGACATTCAAGAAGATGGACCTTCCATTCATTTTGAGGGCTAAGTCAGTTGAAAGCTTCCATTGATCATGCGCATAAAGTATATATAAAGACGTTTCATAACAATGCAAAGGGTAAATTCAATTATTCATACTTTAAAAATGATTTTAATAGTTTTTCATTTGGCACGTAAGCTGTCATTGACACAGAAAGCTTTAAAACTAATTCTTATCTTTTTGGAAACAATTTGGCCTCTATGAAAACTAGTAGTACAGGAAAACAGATTCCATGGCTAAAAATGAACTCGAAAAAAACATTGCCATTCAACAATCATTACTACCGGATTTAATCTAATTTTATGTTAAATTCATAAAATTAACGTGTCCACAACTAACAGCCCATATCTAATAGTCTTGTCTTAGTAGTTTTGAAATTTTTAAATTTCAAGTTTAAGTCTAATTACTTGTGAATTTAATCTAATTTTACGTTAAATTCATATTAATATTGGTTGATTTTTTCATTTACTTTAATACTTAAAATTTATTTTTTAATAATTTCAAATGTCAAAATCATTTCGGTTCTCCGTATGTGTAAAGGCTTGCAAATGATTCATATATAGACGAGAGAAGTACACACTAGGAAAATTTGCATTAGCATTGGATCTCGAATTTGCTTGGTGCTGGGGACAACACATCTAATGTCAGATGATGAATCTACATTTTTCAATGAATCACCAAAAAATGACAAAGGAAACAATATATGCCATTTTCCACCATTACAACAAAATGTAAGAAAAAAAGCGATTTCCTTCCCGTCGATTGCCTACCCCCATCATAGTTATAGACACCTCAATTTGTTTGAAGTTTACAAAATCAATTTTGATAATTAAAAAATTAAAAAAATAATAAAACAAAAAAAATGTTTGAGTTTACATAAAATTGGGCTGATAGAGTTTGGATTGAATTTAAATATTGAATCTCAATCACAAGAAAAAATTGAAATTTGTAGACACCCAATTGGGTCCGGCCCAGATCAATTGGGCCTGGCCCAAATGGGTAGGGCCCAATTCAATTTTTCATGTATTATTTTGTATTTTATGTATTTTATTATTATGTATATATTTATTTATTTATTTATTTTTTATTAGATTAGATTTATATGTATATAGTTATATATTTATTATTATTTTTTTTATCTGTTCTGATTTTTCCTGATTATCAGATATTTTTTTTATAATATCTTTTGATTTATCTTTTCTAATTATCTAATATTTTTTATTTATTTTGATTTTAATTTTGGAGGGCTAAGATTCAAGGCTGAAGAATCCCACTGTGGAGGGGAACTCAATCAGAAGAGTCCAGTGGGATTCAAAGATTGAATTCCCGTCCAAGGAAGAATTGGGATTGATCAGGAACTCCTGATCAATCCCTATAAAAGGGACTCTGGAACAGAATGCAGGACACACAGAAAACAGTGAGCCTGAGCTACTGATTTGAGGGGAAAAGGCGAATAGAAGAGTGTAGAAGGCTAAGAAAAGGTTTAGGAGAGTTCTAGGAATCATCGGGAATTTTTTGGGAATTTTTTGAATTTTTTTTTTCTGGGAATTTCTGGAAATTCCAGATTCCGGTTAATTTTTCCGGCCAAGTTTGAATTTTTCGGCGACAATTCCGGCCAAATTTGAAGTTTCCGGCCATCTGCCCAGTTTCCGGCGAGGAATCCCAGAAACCGGTGAATATTCCCAGAAACCGGTCGACTTCCGGCCAAATTCCAGCGATATTTTCAGATTCCGACGAATTTCCCAGAATTCGGCACCGGTGTTCTTCAGTTTCTAGAGAGAAGGGAGAGAAAAAAAGAAGAAGAGAGAGAGAGGGAGAAGCGTTCTGTCGAAAAAATGAAGGGGATTGCCTTTTATACCCTCCCAAAACGACGTCGTTTTGGCTTTAAGTTAATCAGAGGATCCGCGCGTTTTGCCGTAACCCGACCCGACCCGGGCGTCGACCCGTTTTCTGACCTGCGCGTGCCAGCCCACTCCGAGTCGAGGCGAGCCGAGCCAAGCCGCCAAGCCGCTCCCCCGAGCCGTTTTCTCTTCCTTGAGCCGAGCCGAGCCGAGTCGCGATCCGAGCCGCTCTAGGTTTTTTTTTTTTATTATTATTATTTCTTTGTTTATTTGTTTATTTGTTTATTTTATTTTTTATTTTTTATTTATTAGATTAGGTTTATGTAATATTCTTTTTATTTATTTTTTATTATTTTATTTTCTTTAAATAAAAAAAATTTCTAAAAAATATTTTTAGGGAAAAGTTGAAAGTATCAATTTTCCTTAGAAATAAATTTCCAAAATAAAATATTTTTAGGGAAAAGTTGAAAGTATCAATTTTCCTTAGAAATCAATTTCCAAAAAAGTATTTTTGGGGAAAGTTGAAAGTATCAATTTTCCTCGGAAAAAAATTTCAAAAAAAAATATTTTTAGGGAAAAGTTGAAAGTATCAATTTTCCTTAAGAATAAATTTTCAAAAAATATTTTTAAGGAAAAATTGAAAGTATCAATTTTCCTTAGAAATAAATTTCCAAAAAAAAAATATTTTTAGGGAAAAGTTGAAAGTATCAATTTTCCTTAAAAGAAAAATAAATTTCCAAAAAAAAAGTATTTTTGGGGAAAAGTTGAAAGTATCAATTTTCCTTAGAAATAAATTGTCAAAAAAGGGGTTTTTGAGGAAAAGTTGAAAGTATTAATTTTCCTTGAAAATCAAAATTTCCAAAAAATATTTTTGGGGTAAAGTTGAAAGTATCAATTTTCCCTAAAAAAAAATCATTCTTTCCTTCCTTTTTATCTTAATTTTGATTTTGTTTTTTTCTATAAATAATCCGACGACGGAGCCTCTGTAAGTGAAACAGTAGTTTTTCTTGCATACTCCTAAGGTGAGGGAATTTTCTCAATTTTCTGCTAAAAGTATTAGAGTCAATTGAGAATAATTTCTAACAATTAATTACTTGGTAAAATTTTAAGGCTTTTTGGATAACACAAATTTAAGCTGGTACCATCTTTTGATGGGCGTTGTGAGGGTGCTATAACCTTCCTCACACGTAACCGAACTCCCAAACTCTGTTCTGGTTTGTAGACCTGAACCTATTCTTTTAGGGACCCTTAAGCTTAGGTGTTCCCTTAAAGGACAGATTCTTTAGGTGGCCAATCGCACCTAGATAAAAAAGATTGGTGGCGACTCTCTAAAAGTCAATGTCTAGCGATAGATCCCCGGATCTAGACGTTATGACAGCTTGGCGACTCCGCTGGGGACCTTGAGAGTCAGGCCAGCAAATAATTTGTGTTATCCAAAAGCCAAATGAAATTGAACCTTGTTGTATATATGTGTTGTTATTCATTCATGTTTTAGTTACCTTGTTAATTATGTCATTCATATGCATATGCATAACATGAGCTCTATACCCGAGCTTCGTCCCTCTAGAAGGGAGTAAAGTACCTATTGCTTTCGTGAGGTCTAATGCCTCCGCAGTGGCTAGCGAAATACTCCCACTCAAATTGAACTTTTTTCGCTTGTAGCCTGTAATGGGTGAGGATTAGGGTGCCTTACTAGTCTGTGATGGACAAGGATGTAAGGAGCAATTTGGGAACCTTTAGACTTTGACCTTAAACCACATATAGTGAACTTTAGGAGTGCTTACACCTAGGATAGAGCTCTTTCTACCCAATGATAGATATACCCTAAAATTAGGACACAAAAAAAGGTATTTATCTAATCATTTTGATTGTTTAACTTTGTGTATTATTTTTATCATATGTGACATTATGCATCAACATCACTTACGTTTCATCCACGGAACTAACTATGTTGTTTGTCTGATTGTATGCATCTGTATTCTTTTCATGATCATGTTTCAACACAGTCATTTGCATTCATTTCATACTAGATTTCATTCAAAAAATGTACATTTCATTTGTGTGTCAAAGCATCATACATAAGGCACAGCATAACATTTCTAATCATAAGTATGGTACTCAAGGTCCGAGGATAGCTCCATCTAGCGAAAACCCTACTCATCCATACAACACAAGATCCAGAGCAAGGCAAATGGAAGAAGAAAGTTCTCATAGATTTGAAAAGCTAGAAAAAGCTCAGGAGAAGATTGAAAATGAACTTAGCAAAATTCTGGAGGCTCTCAATAATATGAATAAAGGAAAAGGAATTGAAGGAAGTACAAGCCAGCAAGAAGTGGCTGACCCATTGTACCCTCCAGGTTTTGGCCCACCTCAAGCCCAGTCTGCCCAAGAGGTCCCACCACAACATTTTGCATATCCAACATGCCCTGGAATGCCATCAGCTTTTAACCCAGGGCAGTATAATAGCTATATAAATCCTGTCTTCACCGAAAAGGCAGTAGAACCAATTCCTGATCTAGATGATGTAAAAGAGAAGGACAAGAAAAAGGTAAGGGTGGAAGCTGAGGAAAGTTCTAAGATTAGCATGCTAGAGCAGAGGCTACGGGTTGTAGAAGGATTTAGCTTTTATGGGTCAATTGATGCTGCTGGGCTCTGCCTAGTTCCTGATGTGGTTATCCCCTATAAATTCAAAGTACCGAAATTTGAAAAATATGACGGTACAAAGTGCCCTAAAACCCACATCACCATGTATTGCAGGAAGATGGCAGCTCATGCACATGATAAAAAACTCTTGATGCATGTCTTCCAAGATAGTCTTACTGGTTCTGCTGCCAGGTGGTATGTTCAGCTGGATAGAACCCACATTCGCTCCTGGAGCGATATGGCTCATGACTTCATCAGCCAATATCGACACATCATCGATTTGGCCCCTGATCGTTTATCTTTGCAAAATCTGGAGAAAAAGTCAAATGAGTCTTTTAAAGAATACGCCCAGAGATGGAGGGATATAGCTTCACAGGTACAACCTCCACTGACAGAAAAAGAGACCACAGTGCTGTTTGTTTGTAGCACTTTAAAGCCTTCCTATTATGAAAAGATGATAGGAATGCAACAAAGAATTTTGCTGAACATGTAATCTCTGGAGAAATGATTGAAAGTGCCATAAAAAATGGTAAGTTGAGAAGAGAGAGTAGAAGAACAGAGACACAGAAGAGAATAAAAGAATACAAGATATGTGAGACATCAGATAGACAACAATTCAGGGGTTATCAACCCTATCCATCCCAAGGTTACTCTCCATACTATCCTGCTGTGAATAATGCCTCATCCTACCCATACCAGCTAGCCCACAACCATCTTATTCATCCACTTACCGCCTTAACATTCAAGCTCCTGTAAGAACCCAAATTCGCCTACTAACCCAGCAAGTGGCTCACGAGAACAACGGACTGCTCGAGAAAAACCTGTATTTGATCCAATCCCTATGACTTATACAGAGTTATATCGAGAACTCTATAATAGCCACTTGATTGCCCCCAGCCATGTAAAACCACTTAAACCACCCTATCCAAAGTGGTATGATCTTACAGCCCGTTGTGACTACCATTATGGAATTACTGGCCATTCTACTGAAAATTGCACTGCTTTAAAGTATAAGGTGCAACGGTTGATCAATGATGGAATGGTAAGTTTTGATCAGGGAAAAGCAACGGCATCTAATGTTAGTGCTCTGAACGAAAGTCAAGAACAGAAAGGATCCGGAGATTCACAATGAATTGAGGGGCAAGATTTCAATGGAGATAAGGTTGGTTGAAGGTTTCTTCTGTCATTTTGGGATTTCTTTTCAAACAATGTTAGATTTTTTTGCAATATGACTTCACTTGTTATCATTTTAATAAAGGCAAGTCAATACATTTCATTACATTTTCTCTTTCACTCGACCTTTCATGACTTTACATTCCCATTTTCAAATTTCAGATGATGAATATTTAGACAATGGTAACAATAATTCTGGAATTTAATTTTGAGAACTCATTCACAGAGGAGATGATTTGAGCGAAAATAAAGAGGGTAAGCCATTACCAGAGATGAAAGAGATATATCTTGAAGGTGTGCAATCTTTTATACAAGTTCATGAGCTTTGTTCAATAGATGATGTTCAAGAAAGGTATTCACAATTGAGATGAAAAATGGCCATCTTTCTTTTACCATTTGAAAAACCATTTATTGTTACCCCTTTGAGCTTATCATTTTTTTTTTTTGGAAGAACCCCAACCAAGGATCACCCTCTACACTGGAGGGTAAATTTTGAAAAAAAAAAAAAGAAAAAAAAACACCACAAAAGGTCTCAAAAATGGAAAGAGAAAGAAAAGTAAAAAAAAATGCCACACATAACTTGGGGCAAAGTAATGAGAATCCTTTGTGTGAGGAAAGAGAAAAGTAGTGAAACGATGTGGGGGCAAAATGCCAAGTTGTATCAAATGATCCTTTGGTTTTGAACCTTTTTAATACATATTTTGAGCCTATTCTATCCATTTTTTTATGACCCTTCACCTTGGCCTACGTTACAACCTTGAAAAGTCCATTTGGATCAAGTATGAATACCCAACTTGAATGATCATAGGTTGAGCAAAGATATGCTCGTGATGAAGCAATGAAATCATGCTACATGAAAGATATCAACACTGGATGAAAAATGAGAAAAGAAAAAAAAGAAAAAAAAAGGAAAAAATGAGAAAATGAAAAAATGAAAAAAGAGAACCAAATTAAAAACCTGAAAGGGTGATTTTGGTACCAAAAAAAAAAAAAATCCAGGTCAAATGGCTCACATGAATGAAAGATCAAAAACATCTGAAGATCCCTCAAAGACTGGGGCAGAGTTCGCCAAGCTCAAGATGACTTCAACTGTAAATGAAATGAGTTTTTGAAAAAGAATCCTAGATTAATGTTGAGAATTGTCTGAATATTCATCATTTGGACATACCATCCATCCCAATGACATGTATCCAATTCACTTCTTTTCCCATTTGCTTTATACCAAAACAGATCTTCATTGATTATCTTTACCATAATTCACCTTGCCTTCTCTTATTGTTTCACCCCTAGAATGAATTGAGAAAATGCTTGGTTGCATTGTATTTGTCAAAATGATAATAAATGAATGAATATGTGCTTAAAAGAGTCTTGCATTCATTTGAAAAGAAATCTAAGATGATGGTGGAGATAAATGAAGAAATGGTAGAAACCAAGAGGAGATGATTTAGAAGGATATATGATGTGATCAAATGAAAAAATAGGGCAGTGATACAATCAAGTGATGAGTACGAGGATGAATTGGTCAATATGACTTGCAAGTTGTGATTGAATGATGAAGACAAAGTCTGTTTTGGAAAGGTTAATGCTGAGACACCTATGAGTAATGACCTAGTGATGGTGGATGAAACTTGTTTTGAAATTTGTTAGTGCTGAGAAATTCATTGAATGATGGTCAAGTAATGATCGATCGATGAAGCTTATTCCAAAGTATTGAGAAACTGAACAAGGAAGAATGTGAGTGAGACAAATTGAGAGCTACATTGGTTCGATCCTAGAAGAGCAGTGCAATTGGATCCTTAAGGAATCAAAGGGCTTGACGCCCAAGAAAGAAAAAAAGAGCTTGAAAAACTTGAGTACCATACATTGAACAGGAATTAATTGGCCAACATTTGCATAGCATGCATTGAAATTCATATGCATTTGCATAGCATACACTACTTTCAGGAAAGTATAGTGTACAAATTCAAGAAGCAGGGGTGTTCCAACATCCCACATGAAAAAGACAGATATGAAAAGACTTTGCAAGTTTGAGAAAAAACTTGTCAGGTAAGTTCCTAATCCTTGAAATAGGATGTCTCTTGGTATCGGGGTTGATTTATAAGACCTTTGGGCATAATCTCCTGAAATCCCTTCAAACACAACTTTCAACTCCTTCGGACATGATCGTCTAGGAGTATTTACTTTCCAAGTTCGTTGCCTCTGTTTAGAGGAGCAATTTATTTTTCCAAAGTCGTGGTGCCTCTGTTTAGAGGAGCAATTTATTTTTTCAAAGTCGTGGTACCTCTGTTGAGAGGAGCAATTTATTTTTCCAAAGTCGTGGTGCCTCTGTTTAGAGGAGCAATTTATTTTTTCAAAGTCGTGGTACCTCTGTTGAGAGGAGCAATTTATTTTTCAAAGTTCCGTTGCCTCTGTTTAGAGGAGCAATTTATTTTTCCAAGTTCGTTGCCTCTGTTTAGAGGAGCAATTTACTTTCCAAAGTCGTGGTACCTCTGTTTAGAGGAGCAATTTACTTTTCAAAAGTCGTGGTGCCTCTGTTTAGAGGAGCTTTGGTAAAAAAAAAATAAAAAAATAAAAAACAAAAAAACAAAAAACAAAAAAAACCAAAAACAAAAAAAAAAACAAAAAAAAAACCAAAAAAATGTTGAGTTGAGTCTTGATTGGGTGTCTACGTCTTTGCGCAATTTTTGTTTCACAAAAAATGTGCAAAGAGGGGCAGCTGTAGACACCCAATTGGGTCCGGCCCAGATCAATTGGGCCTGGCCCAAATGGGTAGGGCCCAATTCAATTTGTCCTGTATTATTTTGTATTTTATGTATTTTATGTATTTTATTATTATGTATATATTTATTTATTTATTTATTTTTTATTAGATTAGATTTATATGTATATAGTTATATATTTATTATTATTTTTTTTATCTGTTCTGACTTTTCTTGATTATCAGATATTTTTTTTATAATATCTTTTGATTTATCTTTTCTAATTATCTAGTATTTTTTATTTATTTTGATTTTAATTTTGGAGGGCTAAGATTCAAGGCTGAAGAATCCCACTGTGGAGGGGAACTCAATCAGAAGAGTCCAGTGGGATTCAAAGATTGAATTCCCGTCCAAGGAGGAATTGGGATTGATCAGGAACTCCTGATCAATCCCTATAAAAGGGACTCTGGAACAGAATGCAGGACACACAGAAAACAGTGAGCCTAAGCTACTGATTTGAGGGGAAAAGGCGAATAGAAGAGTGTAGAAGGCTAAGAAAAGGTTTAGGAGAGTTCTAGGAATCATCGGGAATTTTTTGGGAATTTTTTGAATTTTTTTTTTCTGGGAATTTCTGGAAATTCCAGATTCCGGTTAATTTTTTCGGCCAAGTTTGAATTTTCCGACGACAATTCCGGCCAAATTTGAAGTTTCCGGCCATCTGCCCAGTTTCCGACGAGGAATCCCAGAAACCGGCGAATATTCCCAGAAACCGGCCGACTTCCGACCAAATTTCGACGATATTTTCAGATTCCGACGAATTTCCCAGAATCTGACACCGGTGTTCTTCAGTTTCTAGAGAGAAGGAAGAGAAAAAAAGAAGAAGAGAGAGAGAGGGAGAAGCGTTCTGCCGAAAAAACGAAGGGGATTGCCTTTTATACCCTCCCAAAACGACGTCGTTTTGGCTTTAAGTTAATCAGAGGATCCGCGCGTTTTGCCGTAACCCGACCCGACCCGGCGTCGACCCGCTTTCTGACCCGCGCGTGCCAACCCACTCCGAGCCGAGCCGAGCCGCCAAGCCGCTCCCCCGAGCCGTTTTCTCTTCCTTGAGCCGAGCCGAGCCGAGCCGCGATCCGAGCCGCTCTAGGTTTTTTTTTTATTATTATTATTATTTCTTTGTTTATTTGTTTATTTGTTTATTTTATTTTTTATTTTTTATTTATTAGATTAGGTTTATGTAATATTCTTTTTATTTATTTTTTATTATTTTATTTTCTTTAAATAAAAAAAATTTCTAAAAAATATTTTTAGGGAAAAGTTGAAAGTATCAATTTTCCTTAGAAATCAATTTCCAAAAAAGTATTTTTGGGGAAAAGTTGAAAGTATCAATTTTCCTCGGAAAAAAATTTCAAAAAAAAATATTTTTAGGGAAAAGTTGAAAGTATCAATTTTCCTTAAGAATAAATTTTCAAAAAATATTTTTAAGGAAAAATTGAAAGTATCATTTTTCCTTAGAAATAAATTTCCAAAAAAAAAATATTTTTAGGGAAAAGTTGAAAGTATCAATTTTCCTTAAAAGAAAAATAAATTTCCAAAAAAAAAGTATTTTTGGGGAAAAGTTGAAAGTATCAATTTTCCTTGAAAATCAAAATTTCAAAAAAAAAATATTTTTGGGGAAAAGTTGAAAGTATCAACTTTCCTTAGAAATAAATTTTCAAAAAAGGGGTTTTTGAGAAAAAGTTGAAAGTATCAATTTTCCTTGAAAATCGAAATTTCCAAAAAATATTTTTGGGGAAAAGTTGAAAGTATCAATTTTCCCTAAAAAAAAATCATTCTTTCCTTCCTTTTTATCTTAATTTTGATTTTGTTTTTTTCTCTAAATAATCCGACGACGGAGCCTCTGTAAGTAAAACAGTAGTTTTTCTTGCATACTCCTGAGGTGAGGGAATTTTCTCAATTTTTTGCTAAAAGTATTAGAGTCAATTGAGAATAATTTCTAACAATTAATTACTTGGTAAAATTTTAAGGCTTTTTGGATAACACAAATTTAAGCTGGTACCATCTTTTGATGGGCGTTGTGAGGGTGCTATAACCTTCATCACACGTAACCGAACTCCCGAACTCTGTTCTGGTTTGTAGACCTGAACCTATTCTTTTAGGGACCCTTAAGCTTAGGTGTTCCCTTAAAGGACAGATTCTTTAGGTGGCCAATCGCACCTAGATAAAAAAGATTGGTGGCGACTCCCTAAAAGTCAATGTCTAGCGATAGATCCCCGGATCTAGACGTTATGACAAAATTAATCAAAAATTTCTCTGATCAATCCTTATAAATAAATACTAGAACACACAAGAAGGGAGGAAAAATTGACAGCAGGCAAGGGAACATGAAGCTACTAGCACCAAAAAAAAAAAAGAAGAGGAACAAAAAAAAAGACGGGGCAGCTAGAACAAAAGAAGCTAGCAGGAACCAAAAAACAATGGAAGGTAATAATAGAGGGGAACCACATGCGTGTGGAGCAAGTGCCTTAGTGTGCTTTGATGCCTTAGTGTCATGTGATAGGCTAGCACATTGATTTGGTAGAATTTCATCCTAAAGTCTCACGTCAACTTTGGTACTTTTACTTGCTTTTAATTTTTTTTTCAAATTCTTTAATTGTTTGGTACTTTTTTTTCTCTTTATTTGATTGTTTATTCATTTGTTTTGTTTTATGCATAATTTTTTATTTATTCACTTTATTTTATAGTTTTCATTATTTGATATTAAATTTAATAAAATAATAAATAAATAAAAATTTTGAGAATAAATATTAATCATCCAATGATGGAATTTATAAAAATTTCAAATGGTAAATTTTTATTAAATTCCTATGTGAGAAATTTTGTTTAAATTTATTCCAAATGGTGAAATAATTTAGATAAAATTTCAATAACAATATTATATTTATTTTCAAACCAAAAAAATTAAAAATAATAAAAACATAAAAATATAAAATTTTGGAATTAAATACAAATTACCCAATGATGAGATTCTTAGAAATTTCAATGGTAAATTTTTTAAAAAATCTCTAGGTAAGAAATTTTCTCTAAATTTGATCAAAATTGTGGAATGATTAGATGAAATTTCAATGCAAGTAATTGTGTTCTTTTCTAAATAAAAATTTGGATTGAAAATATTTGATAATTATCTAAAGATGAGATTCTTAAAAATTTCAAAATGGTAAATTTTTAATAATCTCTGGGTGATAAATTTTCTCTAAATTTGACCCAAATAGTGAAATAATTTAGATGAAATTTCAATAAAAATAATTGTCATATATTTTTTCTTTTCAAGAAAAAAAAATTTTCTAAATAGGTCCAAATGGTGAAAATTTTAGAAATTCAAAAGAAAAATTATTTCTAATTTGGCCCAAATGGTGGAATAGTTAGATTTAATTTCGACGAAATTGATAATAATAAAATAATAAATAATTTTTTTTTCGACGACAGAGCCTCTTCAAGAAATCAAATGGGATTCTTGAATACCTTGAGGTGAGAAGTATTTTTTAAGAGTTCTACCAAATTGATGGAGAATCTTAAAAATTGTTTCTAATATTTGAAACCATTAGACTTCGAACCTTAGGATAAATTTGAAATAATATGGTACCATCCCTTGGATGGGCATATGGAGGTGCTATAACCTTCTCCATATGTAATCGAATTTTCAAACCTTGTTCTGGTTAATAGACCCGAACATATTCTTTTAGGGACCCTTAGTCAAGCTTAGGAATTCTTTAAAATGATAGATTCCCTAGGTGACCAATCACACCTAATAAAAAATTGGTGGCGACTCCATTCATTTGTTAAATCTAGCGATAGATCCTCGAATCTAAATGTTATGATAGTTTGATGACTCCACTGGGGACATTAGAAAGTTAAACCATAATTTCTGAATTTATCCTATCCTTTGAACTAATGGCTTTAAGTTATTTGTTTACTAACATTTTTGCTTTTTTGGTTTCTTATTTGATTTATGGGATTGATAATTTTTGTGTTCCTTTACACACACTACCACATGCATTTGCATTACATGGGCTTTATACCCAGGCTCAGTCCCTCTTAGGAGGAAGTAAAGTACCTACACTCTCGTGAGATGATAATCTCTGCAATTGCTAGCAAAATACTTCTACTCAAATTGAATCATTTTCATTGGTAGCCTGTGATGGGTGAGGATTAGACTGCCTTACTAGTCTGTGATGGATAATAATGTAAGAAACAATTTGAGAACCTTTTAGTGGTCAAAATTTTCTAACCCTACATATAGTTCAACGAGAAGAAACCAACTTAAACCTTTCTTATCCATCGATAGATACAACCCAAAATTAGGGCACAAGAAGGAACAATTTGTTATCTAACCATTTTGTCTGCTTGATTTTGTGCATCTATATGTCATTTCATTCTCATGTTCTAGCATTATCATATCATGATCATATTTAACACTATCGTTTGCATCATTTTCATATAGGAAATATTTGTCGCAT
>NW_019168332.1:5000-10000 GCF_002303985.1 Durio zibethinus
CACACCTACTCCCCCCGTGGGGGGGGGAGAGGGGGTGCCGGACCACCACCCCCTAAAGAGCATTAGAGATTTTACAGATATGCTACCAGTAGACGTTAAAATGTCTAAAACGGGGACACTTTTTCCAAACAAGCAAATCCCACACCGAGGGTGCGCAGGTGCCGATGGTGGTCGAGGCATGTGCCCGCAACAAGGGCCAACGTGAGCCGATGGTGGTCGAGGCAACCGCCCGCACCAGCTCGAGGCATGTGCCCACACCAAGGCCCGGCATGTATCGATGGTGTTCGACGTAGGGGCAATCTTCTGCTGATGGTGGTCGAGGCAAGAGCCCGCACCAAGGGCCAGCGTGTGCCCATGGTGCTCGAGGCAACCGTCCGCACCAGGGCCCAGCGTGTGCCGATGGTGGTCGAGGCAACCGCCCGCACCAGGGCCCAGCGTGTGCCGATGGTGCTCGAGGCAACCGCCCGCACCAAGGGCCGGCTTGTGCCGAGGCAAGCGCCCGCACCAAGGCCGAGCGTGTGCCGATGGTGGTCGAGGCAAGCGCCCGCACCAGGGCCCAGCGTGTGCCGATGGTGGTCGAGGCAAGCGCCCTCACCAAGGCCGAGCGTGTGCCGATGGTGGTCGAGGCAACCGGCCGCACCAAGGGCCGGCGTGTGCCGATGGTGTTCGAGGCAACCGCCCGCACCAGGGCCCAGCGTGTGCCGATGGTGGTCGAGCCAGGAGCCCGCACCAAGGGCCGGCTTGTGCCGATGGTGTTCGGGGCAACCGCCCGCACCAGGGCCCAGCGTGTGCCGATGGTGCTGGGGGCAAGCGCCCGCCCCAGGGCCCAGCGTGTGCCGATGGTTATCGGGGCAACCGGCCGCACCAGGGCCCAGGGTCTGCCGATGGTGCTCGAGGCAACCGCCCGCACCAAGGCTCAGCATGTGCCGATTGTGATCGAGGCAACAACCCACACCAGGGCCCAGCTTGTGCCGATGGCGGTCGAGGCAAGTGCCCGTACCGAAGGGCAGCCTATGCCGATGATGGTCGATGCATGTGCCATCACCATGCGTCATCATGTGCCATTGATGGTCGAGGCCTTGGCCGAAGTTCGATTTTGAGCCACGGTGCCCATGCTTGGCTCCAGCATGTGCTGGTGCCGCATTTTTTCACTCGGGACAGCATCGCCGGAGCATCGCCGGAGCATCCCGGTACCGCCGGAGAACCTGACCGGCGGCATTGGGTTCCGGCGATTGGGAGGGGGCCGGGGGGTGTGCGCACATGATGTGCGATGGGTGCTGGTACTTGGCCTTGTGTTGGCCCCCTATCCCTCATCAAACCTCTGAGAATTCACACCCCCTTAAAGAGCATTTGAGATTTTACAGGTTTGCTACCAGTAGCCGTTAAAGTGTCTGAAATGGGGACACTTTTTTCAAACGGTCACAAAATCTTCTCTACTTCGAGTTTTTAGCTGAATTTTTTGTGCATGCCAACAAAAATAGAAGGATCATGCCTACAAAATTTGGGGCCAAAAATCCTTATAAAAAAATTTTAAAAAATCCCGAACCGCAAAAAGTTTCGAAAATCATGAAAAATAGAAAACGAGTCATCTTCCAACGAAACTTCACGTGAAGGCTTAGGGGACCATTGTATGAATTTACAAGCCATAAAAATGGCATTGGCACGGCAGAAATTTGAAGATGTGCCTAAACCCACCAGGGCCCAGCGTGTGCCGATGGTGCTCGAGGCAACCGCCCGCACCAGGGCCCAGCGTGTGCCGATGGTGCTCGAGGCAAGCGCCCGCACCAGGGCCCAGCGTGTGCCGATGGTGGTCGAGGCAACCGCCCGCACCAGGGCCGATAGTGTGCCGATGGTGCTCGAGGCAACCTGTCGCACCAGGGCCCAGCGTGTGCCGATGGTGATCGAGGCAACCTGCCGCACCAGGGCCCAGCGTGTGCCGATGGTGGTCGAGGCAAGCGCCCGCACCAGCGCCCAGCGTGTGCCGATGGTGCTCGAGGCAACCGACCGCACCAGGGCCCAGCGTGTGCCGATGGTGCTCGAGGCAACCTGCCGCACCAGGGCCCAGCGTGTGCCGATGGTGCTCGAGGCAAGCGCCCGCACCAGGGCCCAGCGTGTGCCGATGGTGGTCGAGGCAAGCGCCCGCACCAGGGCCCAGCGTGTGCCGATGGTGGTCGAGGCAACCGCCCGCACCAGGGCCCAGCGTGTGCCGATGGTGCTCGAGGCAACCTGCCGCACCAGGGCCGAGCGTGTGCCGATGGTGGTCGAGGCAAGCGCCCGCACCAGGGCCCAGCGTGTGCCGATGGTGGTCGAGGCAACCTGCCGCACCAGGGCCCAGCGTGTGCCGATGGTGCTCGAGGCAACCGACCGCACCAGGGCCGAGCGTGTGCCGATGGTGCTCGAGGCAAGCGCCCGCACCAGGGCCCAGCGTGTGCCGATGGTGCTCGAGGCAACCGACCGCACCAGGGCCGAGCGTGTGCCGATGGTGGTCGAGGCAAGCGCCCGCACCAGGGCCCAGCGTGTGCCGATGGTGCTCGAGGCAACCGACCGCACCAGGGCCGAGCGTGTGCCGATGGTGGTCGAGGCAAGCGCCCGCACCAGGGCCCAGCGTGTGCCGATGGTGCTCGAGGCAACCGACCGCACCAGGGCCCAGCGTGTGCCGATGGTGCTCGAGGCAAGCGCCCGCACCAGGGCCCAGCGTGTGCCGATGGTGCTCGAGGCAACCTGCCGCACCAGGGCCCAGCGTGTGCCGATGGTGCTCGAGGCAACCTGCCGCACCAGGGCCCAGCGTGTGCCGATGGTGCTCGAGGCAACCTGCCGCACCAGGGCCCAGCGTGTGCCGATGGTGGTCGAGGCAAGCGCCCGCACCAGGGCCCAGCGTGTGCCGATGGTGGTCGAGGCAACCGCCCGCACCAGGGCCCAGCGTGTGCCGATGGTGGTCGAGGCAACCTGCCGCACCAGGGCCCAGCGTGTGCCGATGGTGCTCGAGGCAACCGACCGCACCAGGGCCCAGCGTGTGCCGATGGTGGTCGAGGCAAGCGCCCGCACCAGGGCCCAGCGTGTGCCGATGGTGCTCGAGGCTGCCGATGGTGGTCGAGGCAACCTGCCGCACCAGGGCCCAACGTGTGCCGATGGTGCTCGAGGCAACCGACCGCACCAGGGCCGAGCGTGTGCCGATGGTGCTCGAGGCAAGCTGCCGCACCAGGGCCCAGCGTGTGCCGATGGTGGTCGAGGCAACCGCCCGCACCAGGGCCCAGCGTGTGCCGATGGTGATCGAGGCAACCGACCGCACCAGGGCCCAACGTGTGCCGATGGTGCTCGAGGCAACCTGCCGCACCAGGGCCCAGCGTGTGCCGATGATGCTCGAGGCAACCTGCCGCACCAGGGCCCAGCGTGTGCCGATGGTGGTCGAGGCAAGCGCCCGCACCAGGGCCCAGCGTGTGCCGATGGTGGTCGAGGCAACCGACCGCACCAGGGCCCAGCGTGTGCCGATGGTGCTCGAGGCAACCTGCCGCACCAGGGCCCAGCGTGTGCCGATGGTGGTCGAGGCAAGCGCCCGCACCAGGGCCCAGCGTGTGCCGATGGTGGTCGAGGCAAGCGCCCGCACCAGGGCCCAGCGTGTGCCGATGGTGGTCGAGGCAACCGCCCGCACCAGGGCCCAGCGTGTGCCGATGGTGGTCGAGGCAACCTGCCGCACCAGGGCCCAGCGTGTGCCGATGGTGCTCGAGGCAACCGACCGCACCAGGGCGGAGCGTGTGCCGATGGTGGTCGAGGCAAGCGCCCGCACCAGGGCCCAGCGTGTGCCGATGGTGGTCGAGGCTGCCGATGGTGGTCGAGGCAACCTGCCGCACCAGGGCCCAGCGTGTGCCGATGGTGCTCGAGGCAACCGACCGCACCAGGGCCGAGCGTGTGCCGATGGTGCTCGAGGCAAGCTGCCGCACCAGGGCCCAGCGTGTGCCGATGGTGGTCGAGGCAACCGCCCGCACCAGGGCCCAGCGTGTGCCGATGGTGATCGAGGCAACCGACCGCACCAGGGCCCAGCGTGTGCCGATGGTGGTCGAGGCAACCTGCCGCACCAGGGCCCAGCGTGTGCCGATGGTGGTCGAGGCAAGCGCCCGCACCAGGGCCCAGCGTGTGCCGATGGTGCTCGAGGCAACCGACCGCACCAGGGCCCAGCGTGTGCCGATGGTGGTCGAGGCAACCTGCCGCACCAGGGCCCAGCGTGTGCCGATGGTGGTCGAGGCAAGCGCCCGCACCAGGGCCCAGCGTGTGCCGATGGTGCTCGAGGCAACCGACCGCACCAGGGCCGAGCGTGTGCCGATGGTGGTCGAGGCAAGCGCCCGCACCAGGGCCCAGCGTGTGCCGATGGTGGTCGAGGCAACCTGCCGCACCAGGGCCCAGCGTGTGCCGATGGTGCTCGAGGCAACCGACCGCACCAGGGCCGAGCGTGTGCCGATGGTGGTCGAGGCAAGCGCCCGCACCAGGGCCCAGCTTTTGCCGATGGTGATCGAGGCAACCGGCCGCTCCAGGGCCCAGCGTGTGCCGATGGTTATCGGGGCAACCGGCCGCACCAGGGCCCAGGGTCTGCCGATGGTGCTCGAGGCAACCGCCCGCACCAAGGCTCAGCATGTGCCGCTGGTGATCGAGGCAACAACCCACACCAGGGCCCAGCTTGTGCCGATGGCGGTCGAGGCAAGTGCCCGTACCGAAGGGCAGCCTATGCCGATGATGGTCGATGCATGTGCCATCACCATGCGTCATCATGTGCCATTGATGGTCGAGGCCTTGGCCGAAGTTCGATTTTGAGCCACGGTGCCCATGCTTGGCTCCAGCATGTGCTGGTGCCGCATTTTTTTCACTCGGGACAGCATCGCCGGAGCATCGCCGGAGTACCGCCGGAGAACCTGACCGGCGGCATTGGGGTTCCGGCGATTGGGAGGGGGGCCGGGGGGGTGTGCGCACATGACGTGCGATGGGTGCTGGTACTTGGCCCTTGTGTTGGC
>NW_019168332.1:20000-23074 GCF_002303985.1 Durio zibethinus
TAGCCGTTAAAGTGTCTGAAATGGGGACACTTTTTTCAAACGGTCACAAAATCTTCTCTACTTCGAGTTTTTAGCTGAATTTTTTTGTGCATGCCAACAAAAATAGAAGGATCATGCCTACAAAATTTGGGGCCAAAAATCCTTATAAAAAAATTTTAAAAAATCCCGAACCGCAAAAAGTTTCGAAAATCATGAAAAATAGAAAACGAGTCATCTTCCAACGAAACTTCACGTGAAGGCTTAGGGGACCATTGTATGAATTTACAAGCCATAAAAATGGCATTGGCACGGCAGAAATTTGAAGATGTGCCTAAACCCACCAGGGCCCAGCGTGTGCCGATGGTGCTCGAGGCAACCGCCCGCACCAGGGCCCAGCGTGTGCCGATGGTGCTCGAGGCAAGCGCCCGCACCAGGGCCCAGCGTGTGCCGATGGTGGTCGAGGCAACCGCCCGCACCAGGGCCGATAGTGTGCCGATGGTGCTCGAGGCAACCTGTCGCACCAGGGCCCAGCGTGTGCCGATGGTGATCGAGGCAACCTGCCGCACCAGGGCCCAGCGTGTGCCGATGGTGGTCGAGGCAAGCGCCCGCACCAGCGCCCAGCGTGTGCCGATGGTGCTCGAGGCAACCGACCGCACCAGGGCCCAGCGTGTGCCGATGGTGCTCGAGGCAACCTGCCGCACCAGGGCCCAGCGTGTGCCGATGGTGCTCGAGGCAAGCGCCCGCACCAGGGCCCAGCGTGTGCCGATGGTGGTCGAGGCAAGCGCCCGCACCAGGGCCCAGCGTGTGCCGATGGTGGTCGAGGCAACCGCCCGCACCAGGGCCCAGCGTGTGCCGATGGTGCTCGAGGCAACCTGCCGCACCAGGGCCGAGCGTGTGCCGATGGTGGTCGAGGCAAGCGCCCGCACCAGGGCCCAGCGTGTGCCGATGGTGGTCGAGGCAACCTGCCGCACCAGGGCCCAGCGTGTGCCGATGGTGCTCGAGGCAACCGACCGCACCAGGGCCGAGCGTGTGCCGATGGTGCTCGAGGCAAGCGCCCGCACCAGGGCCCAGCGTGTGCCGATGGTGCTCGAGGCAACCGACCGCACCAGGGCCGAGCGTGTGCCGATGGTGGTCGAGGCAAGCGCCCGCACCAGGGCCCAGCGTGTGCCGATGGTGCTCGAGGCAACCGACCGCACCAGGGCCGAGCGTGTGCCGATGGTGGTCGAGGCAAGCGCCCGCACCAGGGCCCAGCGTGTGCCGATGGTGCTCGAGGCAACCGACCGCACCAGGGCCCAGCGTGTGCCGATGGTGCTCGAGGCGAGGCAAGCGCCCGCACCAGGGCCCAGCGTGTGCCGATGGTGGTCGAGGCAACCTGCCGCACCAGGGCCCAGCGTGTGCCGATGGTGGTCGAGGCAAGCGCCCGCACCAGGGCCCAGCGTGTGCCGATGGTGGTCGAGGCAAGCGCCCGCACCAGGGCCCAGCGTGTGCCGATGGTGGTCGAGGCAACCTGCCGCACCAGGGCCCAGCGTGTGCCGATGGTGCTCGAGGCAACCGACCGCACCAGGGCGGAGCGTGTGCCGATGGTGGTCGAGGCAACCGCCCGCACCAGGGCCCAGCGTGTGCCGATGGTGGTCGAGGCTGCCGATGGTGGTCGAGGCAACCTGCCGCACCAGGGCCCAGCGTGTGCCGATGGTGCTCGAGGCAACCGACCGCACCAGGGCCGAGCGTGTGCCGATGGTGCTCGAGGCAAGCTGCCGCACCAGGGCCCAGCGTGTGCCGATGGTGGTCGAGGCAACCGCCCGCACCAGGGCCCAGCGTGTGCCGATGGTGATCGAGGCAACCGACCGCACCAGGGCCCAACGTGTGCCGATGGTGCTCGAGGCAACCTGCCGCACCAGGGCCCAGCGTGTGCCGATGATGCTCGAGGCAACCTGCCGCACCAGGGCCCAGCGTGTGCCGATGGTGGTCGAGGCAAGCGCCCGCACCAGGGCCCAGCGTGTGCCGATGGTGGTCGAGGCAACCGACCGCACCAGGGCCCAGCGTGTGCCGATGGTGCTCGAGGCAACCTGCCGCACCAGGGCCCAGCGTGTGCCGATGGTGGTCGAGGCAAGCGCCCGCACCAGGGCCCAGCGTGTGCCGATGGTGGTCGAGGCAAGCGCCCGCACCAGGGCCCAGCGTGTGCCGATGGTGGTCGAGGCAACCGCCCGCACCAGGGCCCAGCGTGTGCCGATGGTGGTCGAGGCAACCTGCCGCACCAGGGCCCAGCGTGTGCCGATGGTGCTCGAGGCAACCGACCGCACCAGGGCGGAGCGTGTGCCGATGGTGGTCGAGGCAAGCGCCCGCACCAGGGCCCAGCGTGTGCCGATGGTGGTCGAGGCTGCCGATGGTGGTCGAGGCAACCTGCCGCACCAGGCCCAGCGTGTGCCGATGGTGCTCGAGGGAACCGACCGCACCAGGGCCGAGCGTGTGCCGATGGTGCTCGAGGCAAGCTGCCGCACCAGGGCCCAGCGTGTGCCGATGGTGCTGGGGGCAACCGCCCGCACCAGGGCCCAGCGTGTGCCGATGGTGATCGAGGCAACCGCTCCGCACCAGGGCCCCAGCGTGTGCCGATGGTGGTCGAGGCAAAGCGCCCGCACCCAGTGCCCAGCGTGTGCCGATGGTGGTCGAGGCAAGCGCCCGCACCAGGGCCCAGCTTTTGCCGATGGTGATCGAGGCAACCCGGCCGCTCCAGGGCCCAGCGTGTGCCGATGGTTATCGGGGCAACCGGCCCCGCACCAGGGCCAGGGTCTGCGATGGTGCTCGAGGCAACCGCCCGCACCAAGGCTCAGCATGTGCCGCTGGTGATCGAGGCAACAACCCACACCAGGGCCCAGCTTGTGCCGATGGCGGTCGAGGCAAGTGCCCGTACCGAAGGGCAGCCTATGCCGATGATGGTCGATGCATGTGCCATCACCATGCGTCATCATGTGCCATTGATGGTCGAGGCCTTGGCCGAAGTTCGATTTTGAGCCACGGTGCCCATGCTTGGCTCCAGCATGTGCTGGTGCCGCATTTTTTTCACTCGGGACAGCATCGCCGGAGCATCGCCGGAGCAT
>NW_019168333.1:0-22996 GCF_002303985.1 Durio zibethinus
TGAAGAACAGCATCTACAAGACTAGATGTTTCGGAGCCCAGTGAAACAGACAAAGTTTCATTTGTTGTATGCTGCACACCACCAACATTGGCCAGTTGAACGTCTGTTTCCTCTTTTGTGTCAAAAATAGCAAAAAGAAAAGCAGGCTGCACAAAGAAACCATCAAAATAAGACTCTTGAAAAACTAGATCAGTAGTATTAAGACATAGTATTAGATCAGTTGCAAACCCCTAAAACCTGGATCAAGGTGCGGTTGTACCTAGAATTGACCATGCATTTTGGATATGCTATATGGATCACCAAACAAAGGATCCAAAATGAGGGGCTAATTAGAAAGGAAACCCAAAAAACCAAGAAAAGAATGAACAAAGAGGCATAAAGGAGAAACAGTGAAGAAAGAAGGAAAAGAAAGAATTTGAAGGAGCAAAGATGATATGTTTTATTCGAAAAAAATCCAAAAAAAAGACCCTTTAATATTCTTTCGTAGTGCCAGCTCATCATATTCATTGGTATTAAGTAAATTGTCACAAATAAAATAATAATTTAAATATTGACCACCGCTATTTTCTTTCTCTTTAAAAAAATTAAATTAACCAAAAATTTGTAATTATTGATATTTAAAATAAATACGACTTCATAAAACATAGAAAACCAAAAAATTATATTTTCCCAAAAGAAATACAACCAAGAAGAACTAGTCCCATACCACATCAAGTTAAACTATAATGCCATTAACTATTGCTTATGAAAGTTGAAGCTTAAATAAATGTAACACAAAAACTATACTACATATTTACACAGATCACACGTCATCTAACTGAATTTGTTGTACCCATGAAAAGTTACAACCCAGGAAGAATTCCATGAACAGATTGCATGGTCAACCTAAAGATTCTAAATACTATCAGAAGCAACATAATAAAGAAAAGGGTAGCCCTCAGAGAAGGTTAACTAGCAAGTAATGAGAATGTACCATAACTAACCTGATAACGTGCTGCAGAAGTAAGCAAATTCAGTATAGCAATAAAAAGATCTTCATTCAGTATCAAATGTTCAAGTAGGATGCAATTAATGGAATGCCTTAAATCTGTCATCTAAAACAATTGGTTAATCAAGATCAATTAGAAAGAAAAAAATAGTTATTCAAAAGTCAATTAACAAATAGCAAATTAATAACTTCCAAACACAAAACAAATATAACTCCAACCTGCTTATCATCTGGACCAAAGCATGAATTCACAAAAGGATGTGGTTCTGCCATCCACAGCAACATTGATAGCAGTTTAGCAGCACCAACCTGTATTGCCTGCAAAGTGAAGTAACCTTGCAATCACTTTCATTGTATTGGGACATGGATAAACAAACAAAAAATATCAAATAATTAAGAAATTACAATGCTGTCCCACCCACCCCACCCCACCCTCAAGGCCCCACCATTAAAAAAAAAAACACACACAATTTCACAAATCCATCATGGCATCCACATCTAAAGGAATTTATGCACTTCTCCATTTTATCAAATCATGCAGAGCTATGACTAATATCTTTATCAATTTCCCCATTCATTTTTTTATAATTGAACCGAAACACTAAAATTATTCATTTTTTGGCACATACTGATTTACATTTCTCAGCGAAGAGAAACAACAAAGAAAAAAAGGTGAATTTTGAATTGTAAAGGCACATAAAGAGTATCTACCGGATCACGAAAGAAAGATATCAATGATATGACAGCACTAATAACAGGAATTGGCTTGGTCATTGAAGAGAGCATAGCTTGGTGAAACGCTGGAATGCTTGATGACATATCCTGAAGATATAGAACAAACTTTAATTTTTTATTTATGAAGGTATAATCTGATTAACAAAATCAAATAGTGTCAGTAGATATTTTTCAAACATGACAACAGTAACTAAAAGAATAAAATAATGATAATCAGATTACCAAAAAGAAAAAAAAACAAATGATAAAGAACTTGGAAATGTGATGCATAAATAGCATGAAAAAATATAATAACCTACCATCCTAGGAAAAACACAATTTTCTAAAGCTGTATACTAGCATGACCATATAGTTAACCTCTACAATAGCTAAAACTCTCTTTAACACAGGTAAACAGCTAAAACGAAAGGTTTATAATTACCCAAACATGCAGCACAATGATCATATGATTTATGAGACCTTGAAATGATGTGTAAAAATACCAAAACTGAAAGACTAAAACCACGTCTATTTTCCATTTGATGAAAGTTGTAACATGTTATGTTGCTTCACTATTGCAAACAGCTCCGTAAATTTCTGAAGAATACCTTTGAAATTTTGGTAAGCATGATATAAGAAATATCCAAAGCAGAACTTATAGCGAGCTGTAATCCCTCAATCTCCACCAGTTCAATGAGGCGAGTGAGATAAAGCCTCTGTTTAACAGAGTGCTCTCATTAGCAAGAAAAATAGAAAGTAAGTAAAACCCTACTTTGTTAATTGAAATAATAATAAGAGATGATGCGGAAAATAGCAGACCTCCAAAGCTTCAGATGTTGTACACATTATACGGAAGAGAGTGTTGTGGATAGAAGAATCATAGAGTAGCAAATCCCAGATTACATCACTCAATTTTTCAGAGGAAGATGTTGCTAAAATGCATGTTTTCATCACTTCCAGCACCTAGTAGAAAGGCAGAAAATTAGAACTTAGTAATCTCCAGCATTTTAAAATCCATGCCTCCGTACAGACTCCACTTGCTGATATACATCATTACAAGCTGATTGGGTTAGGTTTGGACCAAATCAGTCAGACTAAGATCAAGAAGAACAAAAAGCTTTGGTTAGGTTACCAAATCAATCATATTAAGATCAAGAACAAATAGCTAAGCTCATCAGATAGAACAACATGCAGGTAATGCAACAGTGTAACATGTAAAGACTGGCTAAATCTGATCATTTCATGACACATAAAAAGAAGTCAAAGGCACCGTTAGTCAGAGGGAAAAATGTAGTCAATACAAGATGGATTTTGAAAATTTAATCCAGTACAGGCAAGCAAGAGAAAATGTACAAGATCTATAGACATACAGACCACAATGGCATAATTCTTGTTCACTGCAGCTATTCTCAAAGCTTGCGCCCATGCAATATCCTTAATTATCTTTCACTTACTAAAAATGAACACCAGATGTGTGTCAATCATCTTGATATCAAGAATTTTGAGTTTATACAATTGAGATTTCGGACAATTATTGAGTACCGTTATTCTGGGTGATTTGTTCTACATCAATTACTTGGCCACTAATGAGAAATTTGACCATTGCCATCAGTTTCTTACATCATAAATGCATTTCATAGTAGATGAAGATGTCAATCACAGTAATATAAAAATAAAAACAACTAAACAGGAAACCAATGCCATACCTTCAATGTTACTTTCCAACGGTATTCTTGACCTTGTATTTCCAGTACTCATGATTAACTAGAATATACTGGAGGGAGAAAACAATTAATGACACGACAATATCATCTTCTACTCCAGTCCTTACAAGCTGCATAGTGAAATCCAGCACTGCAAATATCATTAGCAATAGACACATCAGAAAAAAATGAAGATATATGAGCAGTGTGGACACCACTACCATGTAAAAACTAAGAAATATTGTGGGAAAACACTTATTTACAGCTGGTTGTAATCTTGTAATCTGTATATTTATATTTGTATCTCTAGAATTAAGTATTTGTATCCCTAGAATTAAGGAAGATTTAGTTTCCTAGTTTAACCCCTAGTTAGTTGTATATAAACCTAAGATTCTTGTATAATTCAATATAAGCAGTTTTTCAATATACATTCAGTTTCCACATGGTATCAGAGCTTTAGGTTTTTCTTGGGAAGCAAAATTTTCAGCCTTCATTGCTGACTTTTTTAGGCCTTCATTGCCGAATCCTTTCAAAGAAAGATATCACTACCACCCAATTTGAGAAAATGTTAACTGGAAAAATCACTAGAGTACTACAGATGTCTCAGAAACAAGGAGAGTTCAACAGGGAAGAGATTGAAAAGCTGAGAAACTTATTGAAAATCCTTGAAAAACCTACTATGGTATATTCCTTGGGTAAAGTTTCTAGTTCAGGTAAAGCTTTCGGTTCTCATGGATTAAATGTCTCGGCTAAGCCTATTACGAGTTCTTGGGTCATTGATTCAGGAGCCACAGACCACATGACCCATTCCTCACAAAAGTTTAGTACATATAACCTGTGTCCTAATAATAAGAAAATTGTTGTGGCTGATGGTTCACTTACCACAGTGGCAAGATTAGGAGATGTTCAAGTTAATCCCTTGTTTGTTCTCAAAAATGTTCTTCATGTTCCTGGATTGTTTATTAATCTGATATCTATACAAAAACTTACCAGAGATATGAATTGCAAAGTAACTTTTTATCCCTCTTATTGTGAATTTCAGGACAAGAGTTCGGGGAAGATGATTAGACTTGCTAAGGAGAAGGATGGACTATACTATCTTGAGACATCAAATAACACAAGTAGTATCAAAAATAGTTCACCTTTGTCATTTCTTTTTGAAAAATCTTCCAATAAAGACAAAAATTGGCTTTATCATTTTCGTCTTGGATATCCTTCTTTTGGAACCTTGAGAAACATGTTTCCTTCTTTGTTCAAAGGATTAAATGTTGAAGATTTTCATTGTGATATTTGTGAATTTCAAAACATAGACGTGTCTTTTCCAATCAGTAACAAAGTTTTACTCCCCTTTTACTTGATTCATAGTGACATTTGGGGTCCCTTTACAATTCCTAATATTTTTGGTGCGAGATGGTTTGTTTCATTCATAGATGATTGTACTAGGGTCTCTTCGGTTTTTTTAGTTAAATCCAAATCAGATGTGAATAGTGTGTTTTTAAGCTTCCAAAACATGATCCAAAATCAATTTGGAGTGAGAATCAAGAGATTTAGGTCTGATAATGCAAGAGACTACTTCAACCAGAGTCTATCCACCTATTTCCAAAAAGAGGGGATTATCCATGAGTCATCTTGTGTTAATACTCCACAGCAGAATGGAGTGGCAGAGAGAAAAAATAGTCATTTACTCGCCACAACCCAAGCCTTTCTTTTTCAAGCAAATGTACCTAAATCTTATTTGGGGGAAGCTGTTCTCACTGCCACACACATTATAAATAGGTTACCTTCAAGAGTTTTGGGATTTAAAACTCCTATGGAACTACTCTCACAATTTTATCCCAACCTCAATACCACAAACAATCTCACACCTAGGATATTTGGTTGTACATCATTTGTTCATGTTCATAGTCATAACAGGGGAAAGTTGGATCCAAGAGCGATTTAAGTGTATTTTTGTGGGGTATTCTTCAACTCAAAAAGGATATAAGTGCTATTATCTTCTTACCAAAAAATTCTATGTGTCTGCAGATGTCACTTTTGAAGAAAATAAATCATTTTTTACTCAACCTTATCTTCAGGGGGAGACTTCATTCATGGAAGATAAGGATAAAGACTTCTTTTTGCTTGATTTGCCCCCTTCTTCAACATTTACACCCATTAGTTCTTCTGAGTCGAAACCTGTTTCTGCTGAGCCCAAGTCAAACACTAAATTTGAGTCTGAACCCATTCCAAATACGGAAGATGTGACAAAGGATAATATTGTTCTTGATTCTATGAAGGAATTACAAGTGTACTCAAGAAGGAAAGTTCCAGATCCTGAACCAGTGCCAGTCCAAGAACCTGATCTTAACTCTGGAAATGAGGAAACTACAGTTTTTGACTCTGTTTCTCAAAATGAGCATGAATCTCCTAAACTATAACTAGTGATTATGATTTGCCTATTGCCATTAGGAAAGGAACCAGAGAATGTACCAAGCATCCATTATACCCAATATCTAATTTTGTGTCATTTGAAAAATTCTCACCATCCCACAAAAATTTTCTTGTGAGCCTAAACACTATTTCTGTTCCAACTACATTATCTGAGGCATTATCCAATGAGAAATTGAGGCAAGCCATGAAAATAGAAATTGAGGCCTTAGAGAAAAATCAGACATGGGAACTGATAGAGTTGCCTAAAGGAAAAAATTCAATGGGGTGTAAATGGGTTTTCACTGTAAAACACAAGGCAGATGGTACTGTTGAAAGGTATAATGCCAGGTTAGTGGCTAAGGGCTACACTCAAACCTATGGAGTGGATTACCAAGAAACCTTTGCTCCAGTTGCCAAGATGAATACAGTTAAGATTTTGTTATCATTGGCTGCAAATTACAATTGGCAGCTTCAACAATTTGATGTAAAGAATGCTTTTCTACATGGTGATTTGGAAGAAGAAATATATATGAAAGTTCCACTGGGATTTGGAGGTCATCTAGAAGTAAACAAAGTATGCAGGCTAAAAAAGGCTTTATATGGCCTTAAACAGTCTCCTAGAGCTTGGTTCGGGAGATTTGCCAAAGTGATGCTAGCAATGGGATATAAACAGAGTCAAGGAGATCACACATTGTTTATCAAGCACTCTGATTCAGGGAGAGTCACAGTTCTATTAGTGTATGTTGATCATATAATTGTAACTGGAGATGATGAGAAAGAGAGAGAATCTCTAAAACAGTGTTTGGCTAGAGAATTTGAGATAAAAGAGCTAGGGAGATTGAAGTACTTCCTAGGAATTGAAGTAGCTCACTCACGGCATGGTATTTTTATCTCACAACAGAAATATGTGATGGATATTCTGAAGGAAACTGGGAAGCTTGCATGTAAACCTGCAAATACCCCGATAGATCCTAGTCATAAAATTGGAGAAGCTAATGAAGATGCTGCTGTAAATAGAGAGATGTACCAAAGATTAGTTGGAAGACTCATTTATCTCTCACATACTAGACCTGATATAGCATATGCTGTGAGTGTGGTAAGTCAATTTATGCATAGTCCTAAAGAAGTGCACCTACAGGCTGTCTACCATATATTGCACTATTTGAAGGCCAATCCTGGGAGAGGTATCTTATTCAAAAGAAATTCGGGGTTAGTTCTAGAAGCATATACAGATGCTGATTATGCAGGTTCAGTAACTGATAGAAGATCCACCTCAGGCTACTGTACTTTCTTAGGTGGTAATCTTGTGACTTGGAAGAGTAAAAAACAGAATGTGGTGGCAAGATCAAGTGCTGAAGCAGAGTTCAGAGCAATGGCTCAAGGAATTTGTGAACTACTATGGTTAAAGAGTATCTTAGAAGACTTGAAGATCAAGTGGGATGGACTAATGAGACTCTACTGTGATAACAAGTCTGCAATAAGCATTGCACACAATCCTGTACAACATGACAGAACAAACCGGCATTTCATAAAGGAGAAACTAGACAGTGGGTTGATTTGTACACCTTATGTATCCACCAAGGGTCAACTTACAGATGTGTTGACTAAAGGTCTCGGCAGTGCAACATTTCAAAGAATTATTTCCAAGCTGGGAATGGAAAACACCTATTCACCAGCTTGAGAGGGAGTGTGGGAAAACACTTATTTACAGCTGGTTGTAATCTTGTAATCTGTATATTTATATTTGTATCTCTAGAATTAAGTATTTGTATCCCTAGAATTAAGGAAGATTTAGTTTCCTAGTTTAACCCCTAGTTAGTTGTATATAAACCTAAGATTCTTGTATAATTCAGTATAAGCAGTTTTTCAATATACATTCAGTTTCCACAAATATTAAAGTTCAAAAGCTGATAAGATAAAAGTTTAGGGGAGATCCTGCAAGTTGGAAGGTGGCAGCTCAGGATAGAAAAAGTTAAACAGCCAAATGAAGCAAGAAATGGGCTACACTTTAAAAACCAATAACAGTATCATACAAGCAAACAAGCACATTGAAAAGTCAGTTAAATATCAGATGAGATAACCAGGAAACTACTGATACAAAGTTTTTAATAACACCTAATGTGAATTCTTGCTCCCCTCAATATCTTGTTATTTACCATTTTTACAATTGCATAAGTGTAAGACTTGAATAGGTTTGTGCAATGGATTTCTGCTATGCTATTTCCACAGAAAAATGAGTTTGAATTCCTATCCTCCATGCTAAGATTTATAGAACAGTTCAATCAAAAAATGGTGTTTCAGAGACTTCAAGAAATGATGCTCATGCCCATTTAAATCAGAAGTTGTGACAATAATAAAAAAAAAAATTTCACCCAATAATGGAAAGACTCGTCAAACCATACAATAATGTATTTTTGAAGGAGACTTGTTTTTCATGTAATCCAATATCCATAGTTTTTTGACGAGCATACAGGTAAAGAAGAGGGTACCACCAAATTTCTAGAATCAGCTATCTACTAGACAAAGTTATTCGGCAAAGGGTCACTTCCACACAAATAAATGCACTCACTCACACATACATATGTATTGTAAGTGGAAAATTGAAAAAAAATACATAAATTAGCAAAATAATTATAAAAATGAGCAGTTGATAAAACAGAAATCAAACAAACAATTGAAAAATATGAAAACATGCAACAGACAGCTAAAATTGAGAGAAAACAAACCTGATATTGTTAACGGGCAGTCATGATCATTCTGCTCATTATCAATTAAAAGCATCTTTGCCAACTTTCCAGATAGCAACCATGATCCACT
This sequence comes from Durio zibethinus, assembly GCF_002303985.1. The sequence goes on from NW_019168333.1 coordinate 8,632, forward strand.
GCAAAGAAAAGGTGAGACAAGAAAGAATTAGACGAATGCATAAACAAATATGTTTTCAACTTAAATACTATAGAATATCCAAGTGCAGATCACAAATGTAGGACGACAATAGAAAAAAGCAAACAAAGAGAAAATCGAAACAGATTGATAACAGCCAATATCCCTTCATAGAACATTAATCACCACCGAGAAAAACCAAGTGCCAAATGCTGAAAGAACAGGCAGAGAAAGAGAGACAACATCCCTTTTCTGTTCTAACTCCTTGTAGAGAGTGTGAACTAGGAAGAGGACTCATTTACGTCTTGCGCCAACTACATGAGTTTGGCTGCATAATTCTTTTCTCAAAACTATTCCATACAAAAGCACTTAATTCATAAGACCTAAATCAAGTGGTTATGAAACACACTAATTTAAGTTACATACCCCATTATCCAAGTACAAGGCTTCATAGAATTAGCAACCATTCAACTGTCATTTAACCTTAATTTTCCTCACACAATTGCACTCAAGACTTGACCATAAACTAGATGAAAAAGAAACTAAACAAAATTTATAAAAAGATAGAACAGATACATATAATTCATGCAAGGTAGAACTTTAAGAAAGTCTTCGACAGAATAGGTATAAAAAAATGTACACAAAAGTCATAAAAAGCAAATCAATTTGGCAAAATCATAAAAGCAACTAAATAAACAGCAATCAGACATCCAACCTGAAATTAATGCTAGTTCATTTGACATTCACAAGCAATCCAATAAAATCTCAAAGCATTACAAATATAATTCTCAAGCTTCAGTCCATAGGTTTCACCTTGATAGACCATTCCAACCTATATTGAAGATGCTTGAATTTGAAGCCACATCAAATATGTTTGCTTTCAAGGCTACTGCGACAACACGAGATGGGGAACTGCCTCAAAAGAGAAAAAGAAGTAAAAACATATATGTGAATGAACAATAGATAACAATATCAGAGAAAATAATGAACATGCTACAATGAATTATGGCAGCAAACAGAAACAAGTTTGTGTGCTTAAGATAATAATGGTTCCCTAATGGATGTAAAAGACCACAACAATATCTAATACCAAAACCTTCACCATAACCTAGAATCCTTTTCCACTAGAACTAAACTTTAATTAATAAAACAAAAAGCATGCCATACATTACTTTTTCTTCTCAAAGACAACAGTTAAACTGTTATCATTAATGGGAAGCTACCACAACCAAGATCTTCAAAGTTTAACTTTGATTAGTTATTGGGTGGAGATGATGATATATAACTTCCATTCATTTTTTCCTCCACTGGAACCGATGGATGTGGCTTCATAAATGAATCCAGTTAGCAGGTTAGATTCATTGATCTAAATATTAGTAACAAAATTCTTGGCATTCGCCAATTAAACAACGAACACATAGAAGAAAGCAACTAACATTTCCAGTTAGGCTATCAGCAGCCAAGCAGCATGCAATGGTAGTTTTCTACCTGCTGAACTTTAATCTGTCCATCTTCTTTAAAAGTACAAATACCCACACAGAAAGAACTAAAAAACATGGGTGCAATTACCATTTCAGCATCTTTTCCAAGATTAAAAAAGCCATGGACATCAGTGCAGCACCACTGGGATTAGGTGACAAATTTCTGACCATAACGCTAATGATCTCCACCACCCTGCAGCAGAAGACAAAGCCCAAAACTGTGAAGATACAGCCCGCAAGAGGTGCAAACCATACAAAAAATAGAAAGAAGCTCAAGATGCTTAATTACCACACATTATTTTCTAGCTGCCCATTCATGTCAGTTGTTTGGACATGCAAGAAATTGCAACTATCCATCAAAGCAAAACAAACAGCCTACCATAAAAGTTGTTAGAAAACAAAGAAGTCGTGAGTCTAAGGTAGGTACCATGTTAAATTTAAGGAAAAAATTAAAGGCTAAATGTACAAACTCCAACCAAAAATACAGGTTTCAATGAATTCATGCTTTCAAACATAACAAATATTGAACAAAGACCGGTAACTTTCAGTGACAACAGCTACAAAAAAATATTTTCAGAAGAATTCTGTTATCTATAGCTATGGAAAACTCATTCATTCCAATGCTATCTACTAAATATTAATAACAACAGGTGGCAGCAAAGAAGCACCGTGTTGAAGGACACCATTCGGCCAAGTAGGTCAAGGATAAGAAATGCCTCTTCATTGTTTTCTAGGTATGGTGTCTGGGCCAAACGAAGAAGCAGCACGACCACAGCCGATTTTGTATGCTGCAGAAGACGATTAACATGTTAGCTTGGAATTCTAGTCATATTGCTCAAACCTCTTTCAAAACTTTTAGGATCATTCATCAATTTAAACAATTTCCATAGGTAACATAATGACAGTACCTGAAAAGGAAGCAAGCCAGCAAAAACAAAACAATAAGCTAATGAAGCAAATAGGAAAACATCACATCAACCCATCATCACAAGTCAGCATACAAGTAATCATATAGCAAACCTCATTCAATTTTATTAAAAATGAGCAAAGCTATCAGGAAAGGATGGAGAAGAATAAATCCATATATATATAGACACACACACAAAGTCAGACATATCAGTTACCAATTACTATATAGCAAAACTCGTGAATCAATATGCTAGCTGCACAGATAACATGATATAATTATATGCAATCAAGGAAATCAAATTATATGAATATATTCCTAGCCCAAGGTACAATTTTCACGCAAACAGTATAATTGAATGTTGAAGCCCAAGGAATAAACTAAAAAGGTTAGATGGCACATTAATATTTTATATTTATAACAAACAGATATATAATAGAATGGGTAAATTCCATTAGCCTTATGGAGTTTTGAATAGAATATCAGAAAAAAAGTTCAATTTCTACCATTATTATGATATTACATATTCCTTATCCAATTGAATACCAAGAAAAATGAAATGAATTCCTGATTTGATTTGTTTATTGAGATAATGACAAAATAATCATAAAATATACATAGAGAGAGCTGATTTTCTAGCATTTAATTTTTTTTGGAGATCTATTGTCCCCACCTTCAGGAAAAATAAAGCATAGGTATTTGGGGCTATCTTCCATTAGTATGCAGTCACGAAAAGTTTTAAAAATTAAAATAAAAAACCCCTTAACATCAAGACTTGTTCCAAGAAAACGCAGCAGAACCAGCAGGTTATTATTGATAAACATTAAGAAAAATAGCAAAACTTCTCAACTATTTACTCCCAACGCACAAGAGCAGTTTTCCACCTACTACTTTCAGAATATGCCCACGAGTTCTACTAGGAATGTGCAAACCATCAACCCCGGGAATACACACCGGATGCCTGAGTTTCAACAATTTGCGATATATGATCCAATAAGGATTCACTAGTAATGTCAAACAAGGACGATATGCCAGTGGATTTATCTAGAAAGTTATACCTGTCCACAGGATAAATACATTACATGTAAGAGAAATGAATGGTAATTGAACAAACCATTTTACGACAAGGAAATATTAGAAAATAAGAACTGCAGAAGTTACTACATCACAGAGAATGTTGGCAGACCAGGAAACTATAAAGATTTTTATAAATTGAACTGTTGAAGTTTAAATAGCAAAAAAAATCTAAAACAGTAACTAAAGCTCTTCAAAAGATGTGATACAGGTTGGCATATTGCACATCATATCAGCTAATTCCTATCAGAAATTATACAGCATAAAACAAGCTTAAATAGCATCTTGTAACATCCTCTTGTCAGAGATTAAATAGCTCCTCTTGAACGAACACAAAACCCAAACCAGAGATACCAAACTCAACCATAAACTAAAGAAGCTCCCTAACAAACATATTAGATATTACAAACATACATAGAAATATACATATATATGTGTGTGTGTGTCTATATGTATGTGGTGGTGTATTATCTCAGCTGGTGCCATGCAAAATCAAAACCCATGGTGAAGAAAAGCAAACCCTCACTTACACACATTCTGCAGGCCAACTTCCTTCACATAGAGATGATAAAAGGCGTAGAAGTTCCACAGTCCTAAAGGAGAATTCACCCTCTAAGTTACAAAGAAGGCACCGAATAGGACCGTCAATGAAACTTGCTCTGTCCCAAAATTGAATACAAAGTGACTCCTGCTAGGTTGGTTAACAAGAAAGTTCAATTAATAAACTATAAGCAACAGATAATAAAAATCAAATGATTCAGAAGTAAATTCACTATACATCCAAACCTCTCCTCGATAAACATAGCAAAGAATATCCAATATCAAATTAAAGGTACCATCCTCCACCTGCAAAATAGACACACTGCAATCAACAATAAATTCAATATAATCTTACAAGAAACTATCAAATATGCAATAAATGTAGTCACCTGAAGACTAATTTCATAAGATGCAATGAATGCAGAAATAAAAGTTCTCAAGACACTTCGATAACCAGCAACAGGTCCCTGAAAAAAGAGGGCAAAAAAAAAAATTGGATAGAGAGCACAACAAGCCAAGATCACTAAACGCAATGACCAAGACAATATAAAAGCAACAATAATCTCAGACAAGTCGCTACAAGTTCCACTGGAAAGAAAAAAAACGGGGGGGGGGGGGGGGATGAATCGAACAACAAGTGGCATGCATGAGACAACCAGTCAATCTATTCAGAGAGAAAGTAAACTGTGTCTTACATCTGATTCCTTCAAGATGTCACTTTGAACGATTTCAAGGAAATAACTCAAAGATGAAGCCTCAAAAGCTTGGCGAACATACCCAACATGATCAATCTCCTGGGAAGTTGAATGAAAACAAAGACACAGTCATTGATGGTAATATTCATTCATGTAGTACAGGAAGCAGGAAAGAACCACACACTGACCACACACCGTCAGTTCATTAGTTTCCTCTTTTCGAGGAAGTGATGAAATCAGACAAAGAAACACTGCCCATGCAAGAATCAGTGGGCCAACTTCTCTCATTTCAAAGATATCAAAGCCAGATAACAGAGCATCAATCTCTTTGACATCAGTCAAGGTAAAAACACAAGCACCCTGCCTGAGAAACAGGAAAATAAATGTTCTTACAATCAAAGCAAGTTGAAAAGGAGGCAAAAGAAATGAATATCAACTAAAATAAACTCATTCTAAAATCTGCTTATATGCCAAAACATGCAATTTTAGAACAATTATTGTTCATCTCTTTCTATTTTAGTGTTTTTAATTTTTTTTAAATCTGCTTATATCCCAAAACATACAATTTTAGAATGATTATTTTTCATCTCTTTCTCTTTTAGTGTTTTTTTTTTCCTTGGAGAGGGGAGGTGTTGGATTATCTGGAGCTCCACACTTGAGGTATCGAGGATATTCTACATGTTTACGATTTGCATACAAAATAAAGACAAAAAGTAAAGGCTAGCCGCCAAAAACCTGAAAGGAATTGCATCATGAACCATTTGAAGAAGATTTTCCAGGTTCAGAGTTTCTATGAGAATGAGTAGCAGCTGAACTTTGGCATGATAAAAAGAATATAAAGCCTCAGATGATATTCCCAGCTTTCCAAAGTTATAAGACCCTGATAAGATTCCCTGTGACATAATATTGCAGAGCAAGTATAAAACCAGAATAGAATGTGGAAATTAATATCAAACAACTAAGGATAAAGATATACCTTATAGAGCAAGCACAAATTTTTCCATTTTTCAGCACTACAACTACATAGTGACTCATAATAAATGAGAAACATAATGTCCAAAACCAAGTTGTCTTCAAGCAGTGTCTCCTCAGCCCATAAGGTGAAAAGATCAACATCCTATAAACCATTCTCAAAATGTATATTAAATGTCAGCTGGCTTAAGCATAATATCTAATAAAATATAACTAAGCATGTAGATATTCTTCTATCCAAATGTAATGCATATACATAGTAAAGGTTCCTAAAGAAACTTCAGAACATACAATAAAAGATGCATGCCACAAAATCAACCATCTTAATGAATACCTTCTTGATTAGCTGCCTATGTTCCTACGAACTTGTTGCTCCTAAGTTGTTTAGTAGGGGTAAAATGTAAACAACAACTCATATTAAACATACCATCTGCTCTGGATGACCGCAAGACATAAGGACTTGCAAGACAGATATTAATTTCCCTTCCAGTCCATCGGCAATCAGCTTTAGTGCTTCATCCCTAACCAAACTCCCTTCTTTCAAGCTATTTCCCAAATATACTGCACCAAACATAGCAGTATTCTCGGTAGAAAGACGTCAATATAAAACTGAAAGAAATGGCATCAAAGGGGAGATTAAAAATAGAACATCCTCATAATTGCCTTACAAGCATGCATGAGAATCTGCCTTGTGCACTTGAACAAGCATTGACGCTCGATATAATACTGTAGCAATACCTTCATAAGGGGAAAACCAAAACAGAAGGGTATATAAAAAAGAATCAGACAGCTTCATAGCAGAGAATAGAACCTATGACTTAAAAACAGATGCCCACAAATATTTCACACTTATGACTTAAACCAAGTGTCACTTCAAGTAAACAACTACAACATCCTAAACACACATAAAAGTCAAAAACCACAAACTTTAGAGACACATTTTCACAAATGCACATGTATATGCATCGGTGCATATGTATTTATGATTACAATAAACATCAGGGCATCAGGGCATCTGTGTTTTGCCAATATTGTAATTAAAAGACGAGGAAGCTACTAACCACATGAATAGGATCACGAACTATATAATTCTCAGCGGTATTTCCGCGCTCAAGATACCTATCAACGAGAATGTAGGACTGCACCTCATCCAAACACTGTTAATAAACCAAAACTAGAATCAGAAACGCCAAAAGACATTATTTCTTTCTACTTGAGGAGACATTGTTGACAATCGATAACTCATTTACTTAAAAAGTTCGCTTCTCTTAACCAATCAAATAATGCACTGTGCTAAAGAGTAAAACACGACTTAAAACAAAAGGTATAACAAAATTAAAGAGAGAGAAGGTTCAAATTGAAGTGAATATGCAACTAACCAAACACGAGCTGACTTGCAAAGCCTTATCTCTGAAATCAGGTTTTACAGTGAACTCATGTGGACCGATTTTGATTTGCTGAGAACTCATCAAAGCCTCCTTCGATTTCTCATTCGGCGGTTTAAACCTAGCCACAGTCTCCACGAACCAATCGTGATTTTCTTTCAACTTCTTCGCCTGCAAAATACGGAACGCGTAAAAACAACGCCACATACGCAAAAATGCACGTCAAAAAAAAAAAAAGAGAGAGAGCAAGAGTAGATTTACTAGGGGTTCCGGGAGGTCGTCCGAGGAAAAGGCGTTCTCTAGGTCGGTGAGAAGAGAAGAAAACGGCTCCCACCAAAGAGAAGGATCGACGGACTTAGTGGTCGCCGTCATTGATCTTGATCTCCTAAAACCCTAGCTCAAGGAAAAAGAGAATTGAAAACGTTCTTTTTTATGATAATTTTGATTGAAATTTTTTGGCGCTTTTTGAGAAGAGAGGGGTTTTACTGGGATTTTGAGTGTGTGGGTTTGGGTTTTCTGAAGGGTGCGATGGGATGCGATCAAGTCGCGTGGTAATGCCGCACTGCGTTTAGACATGACAATCTTCAACTTGAGAGGATGATGCAATATTAAATGATACGAATAAAGAAATATTAAAATAATATAATTTAAAATGTTAATAAAAATTATAAATAAATTTAATAAAATAAAAAATAAATATTTTATATTTTATAAATAATTTTTTACAAAATAAATTATCAATATATAAATTATCAATATTTTATATCATATAAATACATTAATTATCAAACCTAACAGTAAATAATTGATTTTTTCTTTTATCAGCTCACCTTTATTTATCTTGCGTTAAGTCGATGATGTGATTTAAGGGAAATTATTCTTTTAATTTAAGCTCAATTTCTCACTTATTGTAAATTTTTAATTTAATTTACGAATCCATTAGAGCAAATAAAGTTCATTTTTTTATTATTTTATTTTTCCATCAAAGGCCCATTCAAGCCTTTATTTTTTGTTGTTACATTTTGCATATATCTTTTTACTATTTTATAAAATAAATTAAAAATTTTTCAAAAAAACCCCCAAAACCATTTTATAATTTTATTTTTTAATTTCTCCCTTAATTTAAATTTCAATTAGAACCATTAATTAAGTTTATTATTTTAATAAATAAAATAATTAATTTAATATTAATTTTGTTTTTTATTATTACTTTTAAGAATAAATTTTTTAAAATTATTATTTTCATTCTATTATATCATTATATGTTTTTATAAGTATTATTATTGATCATATCTCTCCATTTAAAATTATATTTCATAAATGATATTTTTTAAAAAATATATTTCACGTAAAGCATGGATCATTAGTTTTTTTATTTTTAATTTTTAATTTAGCCTTAAACACTAAATCATTATTTATTATTAAAGTTATGTTTGATATATAAGATAATGGATAAAATAATATGATAATTATTTTAAATTATATTTAATTTATATCTAATTAAAATGAATATAATTACAATGAAAATTATCATCTTTTTTGTATAGGATGATTTAATTCTCTCAAAATAAAAAAATTATTTTAAATCAATAAAATTAAATTTATATATTCTATTATATATTTAAAAATTACATCAATAATTTAAATTATATATATTTAAAAAAATAATTTTATCTAATAAATAAATTATTTTATCTTAATTTTCACACATATCAAACATTAAATAAATTGATAATATTTAATTTTATTTTATTTATAATTTTATTTTATTTTATTATAATCTTATATATCTAATATAATTTAATAATATTATACATCTAAATCTTTTTCAAACTACAATTTCAAAAAATCTTATCAATAAAAAAATCATTAATTATATATTCATTGTATAGGAAAATGGACAGTAAAACTTGAAAATTGTGCAATTCTTACTTTAATTAATTTATAAAGAAATCTAAAGAGTAAGGCGAAAAAATAAAAAGAAAAAGGGAAAGTAGTAGTAATTGTCCAAATTGTGGCCGACGCCGAAAAGCAACCCAACCCATGGGGCCATGAAATGTTGGTTGTTATAATATCGATTAATTGTGAATGAAATTATTGAAAATTAAATATTATATTATTTTAATTTTATTAATTTAAATTATCATTCAATTGATTTGATTAGTTTTAAATAAAATTATTTAAAATTAATTATTTTATTTTATTTTTATTAATCAAATCAAATTTATTAATTTTAAAAATTAATCTATCAAAATTAAATTTAATTAATTTGATTAATTTTTTCATTAATTGAATAATAAATATATTTAAATTAAATTATATTTTAAATTATTAATTTTTTATATTTTAAATAAATTAAATAAAATTATCTAATAAAATATCAAAATATTATATTAAATATTCTAATATATTATAAAATAAAATAATCTATTTTTTATATTTTTTATTTTATATTTAAATTTGTTATATCTCGATTAAAATTTTTATTAATTTAAATTATTATTCGATTTATTTAGTTAGTTTTGAATAAAATATTTAAAATTAAATTTTATTTTATTTTATTTTTATTAATCAAATTAAATTTATTAATTTTAAAAACTAATCAATTGAATTAAATTTGATTAATTTTTTATTAATCAAATAATAAATATATTTATATTAAATTATATTTTAAATTTTAAATTTTTAATATTTTAAATAAATTAAATAAAATTATCTAACAAAATATTAAAATATCAAAATTTATATTAGATACTCCATCACAACTACACTATTTATGGCTTCCAGAAAGGTTTGTCGGGGCCTATAAATGTTTGATACTCGATGTATCTTGTCAAATGATGAGCACCCATTTCCCTTTGCATTAATTAAAACGAAACTTCATTTTCATTTCGACAAAAAGAAGGCTGGAAAAAGTGTGACTTTCATTAAAAAAACAAAAAAGGTAGTTGCTGTTAAATGCAGCTCTGGTGAGCTTTGATTTGAACCTCAAAAAGAGATCATTCATGTTGGCTTTTGCAGTTTGGCCTGGGCAAAAGAACATGTACGGCACAAGGGCACAAACTCAAAGAAGCAGCAAATTTGCGCAATCCTATATGCTCTATTACTTTCAGGTTTTTGACATTAATAAGGAACTTATGTACGATTATTGAAACAGAAAATTAGAAACTCACACGAACAAAAACAAACCACACGCGTCCAACTTAATTTATCTGATATAAACAATAAATTAAAAATGAGCACGATTCTGATTTCTTCATTTGTCTCGCCTTCAAAGATTTTTTTGCATGCAGCACAGTGGAAACTCATCACACGAACCTTCATTAACTGCATAAAAACAGTTCAACCTACACACACTTCTATCGCCGCAAGAGCTTAAGGATGATGAGGAGCAAATGGTGGCGATGGAGGCTTTCCAAACTTGGGGTGGTGGAAGTACTTTGGAGGAGTCTTAGGGAGACGAGGAAGCTTAGGAAGGGGAGGGCTTGGCTTCTTAGGGAAAGGAGGAATCTTTGGAAGTGGAGGAAGTGGCTTGTGAGGAATGGGAGGGCATGACTTCCTAAGGAAAGGAGGAATCTTCTTTGGATGTGGAGGAAGTGGCTTGCAAGGAGGGAGAGGGCATGGCTCGCAAGGACGGGGAGGGCATGGCTTCTTAGGGAAAGGAGGAATCTTCTTTGGATGTGGAGGAAGTGGCTTGCACGGAGGGGGAGGGCATGGCATGCAAGGAGGGGGAGGGCATGGCTTCTTAGGGAAAGGAGGAATCTTCTTTGGATGTGGAGGAAGTGGCGGAGAGGAAGGGCATGGCTCGCAAGGAGGGGGAGGGCATGGCTTCTCAGGGAAAGGAGGAATCTTTGGATGTGGAGGATGTGGCTCGCAAGGAAGGGGAGACAATGGCTTGCAAGGAAGGGGAGGGCATGGCTTCTTAGGGAAAGGAGGAATCTTTGGACGTGGAGGATGTGGAGGATGTGGCTTGCAAGGAAGGGGAGGGCATGGCTTCTTAGGGAAAGGAGCAATGTTCTTTGGATGTGGAGGAAGTGGCTTGCAAGGAGGAGGAGGGCATGGAGGGGGAGGGCATGGCTTCTCAGGGAAAGGAGGGATCTTTGGATGTGGAGGATGTGGCTTGCAAGGAAGGGGAGGGCATGGCTTCTTAGGGAAAGGAGCAATGTTCTTTGGATGTGGAGGAAGTGGCTTGCAGGGAGGAGGAGGGCATGGAGGGGGAGGGCACGGCTTGCAAGGAGGGGGAGGGCATGGCTTCTTAGGGAAAGGAGCAATGTTCTTTGGATGTGGAGGAAGTGGCTTGCAAGGAGGAGGAGGGCATGGAGGGGGAGGGCATGGCTTCTTAGGGAAAGGAGGGATCTTTGGATGTGGAGGATGTGGCTTGCAAGGAAGGGGAGGGCATGGCTTCTTAGGGAAAGGAGCAATGTTCTTTCGATGTGGAGGAAGTGGCTTGCAAGGAGGGGGAGGGCATGGAGGGGGAGGGCACGGCTTGCAAGGAGGGGGAGGGCATGGCTTCTTAGGGAAAGGAGCAATGTTCTTTGGATGTGGAGGAAGTGGCTTGCAAGGAGGAGGAGGGCATGGAGGGGGAGGGCATGGCTTCTTAGGGAAAGGAGGGATCTTTGGATGTGGAGGATGTGGCTTGCAAGGAAGGGGAGGGCATGGCTTCTTAGGGAAAGGAGCAATGTTCTTTCGATGTGGAGGAAGTGGCTTGCAAGGAGGGGGAGGGCATGGAGGGGGAGGGCACGGCTTGCAAGGAGGGGGAGGGCATGGCTTCTTAGGGAAAGGAGCAATGTTCTTTGGATGTGGAGGAAGTGGCTTGCAAGGAGGAGGAGGGCATGGAGGGGGAGGGCATGGCTTCTTAGGGAAAGGAGGGATCTTTGGATGTGGAGGATGTGGCTTGCAAGGAAGGGGAGGGCATGGCTTCTTAGGGAAAGGAGCAATGTTCCTTCGATGTGGAGGAAGTGGCTTGCAAGGAGGGGGAGGGCATGGTTCGCAAGGAGGGGGAGGGCATGGTTCGCAAGGAGACGGAGGGCATGGTTCGCAAGGAGACGGAGGGTATGGCTTCTTAGGGAAAGGAGGAATCTTTGGATGTGGAGGATGTGGCTTGTGAGGAATAGGAGCCGCAGGTGGAAGTGGCTTCTTATAGACTGGAGGCTTGTAGATTGGAACTGCGGGAGGAAGTGGTTTCTTGTATGGAGGGGGCTTATATGTTGGAGGAGGAAGTGGTTTCTTGTATGCTGGAACTGGAGGAGGTTTATAGACTGGAGGCTTGTAGACTGGAACTGGAGGAGGAAGTGGTTTCTTGTTTACTGGAGGAGGAAGTGGTTTCTTGTATACCGGAACTGGAGGAGGTTTGTAGATTGGAATGAGAGGAGGAAGTGGTTTTTGGTATACTGGAACGGGAGGAGGTTTATAGACAGGAGATTTGTAGATTGGAACCGGAGGGAGATGTGGTTTCTCGTATACTGGAACTGGTGGAGGTTTGTATATTGGGATTGGTGGGGGAAGAGGCTTCTTGTAGACTGGAGGGAATAGTGGATAATGATGGTGGAAGCTTTTCAATGGGGTAAGTGGTGGAAGCTTAGACAATGGAGAGTGCTTAAAGTGAGGCCAAAAGAAGGCTGAAGCACATGTTTCTGGTGAGAATTTGAGCTTTCCTTTTAGCCCATACTCGTGTTTCCCGTCGCTTGTGGACTTGAAGACTAACTTGGAAGACTCCAGGCCATCATGTGGAGGGCAAGCTGTAGCTGATGCACTGTGAAGCTGTGCATAGCATTCTTCCTTCAATTTTCCGTCTTCAACCAAGTCTTCAGGAAGAGACACTTTGAAGTTCCCTTCTTTATCAAGCTCGCCTGAACCTCGATTTTTGAACTCCCCATCTTCTGGCTTGCAAATCTATGGTTACCCGAAGCCTGTCAATAAAAAAGAACAAATAGCATAACATCATGATTGCAAAATCCTTGTTCCGGGACGACACTAGCATATACAGTGAATCATGAAATGGCACTGTAGCCATAACATGTGAGATTTAATGATAACGATACCTGAAAAATGCCTGGCTAGTCTCGAAGTTATTCTCTGCACAATCTGCACATTCTCCAACCCCGACAACCTCAACTGTTTTACCATCAGCATTGCAAAGCTTGCTGCAAAATAGCAATGACACCAAGAAGCACACAAGTGAGCCTCCTCGAAACAGGAGGATCTGCATTGGGAACCAAGCTTTTTACAGCCCCGAAACAGCAAACGACTACAAACCAAATCAAGACTATCGCTTCTTAGCTGAATCAGAACCTTGAGTGATCAGATTGCATACCAAGGCTTATCACATAGTAATCTTAAGGGGAAGCAAATTCCAAGGCTCACCGACACCACGCTTAAAGGCCTCACACGAGTTTAGGGTCCCCTTTGAGACCGACTTGCTGGTGTTACGGTTTGAAAAAGATAGTAACGTTCCACACTGGCTTCATTGAGCAAATGCCATTATCTTCATTGAATGAGCTCTCAACTGCACAGCTAAATTTTGTTGTATGTTTTCTCATCTCTTTAAACCCCACTACTAACTTTCATAAATATTTTGCTTTTAGACAAATATCGGCTGCATTACAAGAATGGTCCTGCAAAGCATATATTAAAGAGCAGTATAGCTCTAATATCAATTTTTTTGGTTTTACTGATCCCCACATAATTGATGAGCCTGAAATGAGAGAAATGAATGAAAGAAGTTCAGTTTTAGAATTGTGTAACATATTAAGCTGACAATTGATAAATTATAATTGTGTAAAATATTGAAATTTATATATTCGTATTTAATTTTATATTAAATTACGTGTTATAAATTTATATCGACATAAAAACATAAATTTTATTTTATTTTGTTAAATTAATATATTATTAAAATTTTAAATTATATCACATGATATCTTATATTTATTGCATGCCTATGTTACGTTTTATATTTCTCATTACTATCATAAGCTCATTTTTATGATAACCCAATTTTTCGTTTTCCTTTCTATTGACCTAACCTTGACCGTATAGCATCCATTGTATCAAGTCACTCTTAAACGGGGTTAACAACTGATAATAATTTCGATAAAATTAAGAAAATCCTGAATTTACCATTACTTATCGGATTGATCATGGCGGAGCTGGACCCTATATATCAAGGATATTTTAGAAGCTTTGCCATAAGGGGCATGCTCGAAATAATAGCTTTTGAATCATTTTTCTGGTAAATTTACGTGTAATCAACCATGTGCAGATTGCTGAAACGGTTAGCTGTATGATTATCAACATGTACCTTTGTGAAATAAA
>NW_019168334.1:0-22989 GCF_002303985.1 Durio zibethinus
TAATAGTATAGTAATAAATTATTATACTATTATGTTTATTTAAATAAACAAAGTAAATATTAAAATTATTTAAATAAATATATTTGTAACTAATTACAAAAGTTATAATGACTTGAAATATATAATTGTTTAAATATTCAAAATTATTTGAACTAGTTCAATAAACAGATAATCTCCTACTTATTAATATTTGAAATATTAATAAACTAGTATTATTTTATTCTAATTAGGCTTGTAAGATAAAAAACAATTGTTTTATAACAAAACAAAAGTTCAAAATGATTTGAAATAGATAATTGTTCAAAAGACCATAACTATTTGAATTGATTTGATAAAATGATTTATGTTTTAAATTTCCAACTTCTTAATTTTTGAAATATTAATAAAGTAATATTATTTTATTTTGGATGAGCTTTTATGAAATGAAACAATTGTTTTATGATAAAACAAAAGGTCATAATGATTTTAAAATGATAATTGTTTAAATAGTCATAACTATTTAAACTTGTTTGCTAAACAGATTTACTTTTAATTCCTTGCTTATTAATTTTTGAATGTTAATAAAATAGTATTAATAAATTAAGCAAATATACAATTGGTTAATTATTATATTAACAATATTAAAATATAATATTTTAATTTAATAATATTTATTTATATTTATTAAAATATAAATATTTATAAACTATATTATAAATATAGATAATCTATATACAATTAAATAGTTATTTATTATAGCTTATTTAAATTATATTATAATATTAATTTAACATGACTATTTGAACTTGTTTGGTAAACAAATTCATTTTTTAAATCTCTTAATTATTAATTTTAAAAATATTAATAACTTAATATTATTTTATTTCGAATAAGCTTATATGAATTGAAATAATTTTTTGATGATAGAAGAAAAGGTTATAACGATTTGAAATAGATAACTATTCAAATAGTCATGACTGTTTAATCTAGTTCAGTAAACATATTTAATTTTTTACATTTTTTACTTATTAATTGTCAAAATATTAATAAATTTGTATTATTTTAATCCAAATAAGCTTGAATAAATAGAAACTATTATCTTATAACATAACAAAAAGTCATAATGATTTGAAATAAATAATTGCTTAAATAGTCTTAATTTGTACCAGTTTGATAAATAGATTTATTTTTTAAAATTTTTATTAATTTTTGAAATATTAATAGATTAATTTTATTTTATTTCGAACAAACTTATATGAACAAAAACATTAGTTTTATGACAAAACAAAAGGTCATAACAATTTGAAATAGATAATTGTTCAAATAGTCATAATTATTTGAATTGGTTAGGTAAACAGAATTATTTTTTAATTCTCTTAATTATTAATTTTTGAAATTTTAATAAATTTATTTTATTTTATTCTAAATAAGCTAGTATGAATTGAAAATATTGTTTTATGACAAAACAAAAGGTTATAATGATTTGAAATAGATAATCATTCATATAGTTTTAACTATTTGAACTAGTTTGGCAAACAATTTTATTTTTTAAATCTCTTAGTTATTAATTTTTAGAATATTATTAGATTAGTTTTATTTTATTTCAAATAAGCTTGTATGAATAGAAATAATTGTTTTATGACAAAACAAAAGGTTATAACAATTTGAAGTATACAGCTGTTATAATAGTCATAACTATTTGAATTGGTTTTGTAAATAGATTTATTTTTTAAATCTCTTATTAATTTTGGAAAGATTAATAAATTAGTATTATTTTATTTTGAGTAAGCTTGTATGATAAAAAACAATAGTCATATGACCAAACAAATGGTAAGAACAATTTGAAATAGATAATTATTGAAATGGCCATAATTATTTGAACTGATTTGGTAAACATATTCAGTTTTTAAATCACTTATTTGAATTTGTTCGGTAAACAGATTTATTTTTCTAAATCTCTTTCATATTAATTTTCCAAATGTTAATAAATTAGTATTAATTTATTCTGAATAAGCTTGTGTGAACTGAAATAATTGTTTTATAACTAAACAAAAGATTAAAATGATATGAAATAGATAATTATTCTAATAATTTT
Source organism: Durio zibethinus (assembly GCF_002303985.1). The sequence goes on from NW_019168334.1 coordinate 2,075, forward strand.
AACTATTTGAACTGATTCAGTAAACAAATTTATTTTTTAAATCTCTTACTTATTAATTTTTAAAATATTATTAAATTAGTATTATTTTAATCCAAATAAGCTTGTACGAACAAAGCAATTGTTTTACATTAAAAGAAAAGGTCATAATGATTTGAAATAGATAATCATTCATAGAGTCTTAAATATTTGAACTGGTTCAACAATTAGATTTATTTTTTAATTTTCTTGGTTATTAAGTTTTGAAATATTATTAAATTAGTATTATTTTATTCTAAATAAAATAGTATGAACAGAACCAATTGTTTGATGATAAAATAAAAAGTTATAATGATTTGAAATAAATAATTATTGAAATAATCAAAACTATTTGAAATGGTTTGGTAAGCAAATTTTCTTTTTAAATCTCTTACAGATTTATTTTCTAAATATTAATAAAACAATATTATTTTATTTCAAACAAACTTATATCAACAAAAACAATTGTTTTATGACAAAACAAAAAATAATAACGATTTAAAATAGATAATTGTTCAAATAGTTATAATTATTTGACTAAACAAAAACATAATTATAACTTTTTGAACCAATTCAAATAATGATGACTATTTAAACAATTACCTATTTCAAATTGTTATTTTTTTTATTTTGTTATAAAACAATTATTTTAGCTAATACAAGCCTATAGGAACTAAAATTATACTAATTTATTAATATTTCTAAAATTAATAAGAGATTTAAAAAATAAATTTTTTTTTTGAATCAGTAATAAAAATTTAATTATAATTATATTTCAATTATAAAATGATTTTTTATTTATAATTATATGTTAAAATAGTTTATAGTATTAAAATATTGGATGAAATATACTATATGTCATAATTTTTATAATTATAACTAATACAATGAATTACTATTATAAAAAATAATAATAAATATAGCTAATATTAAAATAATATAGTATTTAATATAATTATTAAAGATTATAATAATTTAATAGTAATATTACAAGCAAGATTAGTCTATAGCTTGTTTTATAATATAATTTAGATTGATATATAATAATTTATTATAATTAATATACTTTATTAATAATAATTAATATTAATTGTATTATAATTATTATATAATTAATATAATTATTATACTATTATGTTTATTTAAATAAACAAAGTAAATATTAAAATTATTTGAATAAATATATTTTTAACTAATTACAAAAGGTTATAATGACTTGAAATATATAATTGTTTAAATAGTCATAATTATTTGAACTAGTTTAGTAAACAGATAATCTTCTACTTATTAATTTTTGAAATATTAATAAACTAGTATTATTTTATTCTAATTAGGCTTGTATGATGAAAAACAATTGTTAAACAAACCAAAAGTTCAAAATAATTGGAAATAGATAATTGTTCAAATGGCTATAACTATTTAAATTGATTCGATAAAATGATTTATGTTTTAAATCTCCAACTTCTTAACTTTTGAAATATTAATAAAGTAATATTATTTTATTTTGGATAAGCTTTTATGAAATGAAACAATTGTTTTATGATAAAACAAAAGGTCATAACGATTTTAAAATGATAATTGTTTAAATAGTCATAACTATTTAAACTTGTTTGGTAAACAGATTTATTTTTTAATTCCTTACTTATTAATTTTTTGAATGTTAATAAAATAGTATTATTTTATTTCGAATAAAGATGTATGAACTGAACAATTATTTTATGACTAAACAAAAGGTCGGAATGATTTGAAATAGATAATTATTATAATAGTCTTAATTATTTGAATTGGTTCAACAAATACATTTATTTTTTAAATCTCTTACTTATTAATTTTTAGAATATTATTAGTTTAGCAATATTTTACTCCGAATAAGTTTGTATGGACAGAAATAATTGTTTTATGACAAAACAAAGATCATACTGATTGGAGATAGATAATTATTCAAATAGTCATAACTATTTGAATTAGTCCGATAAACAGATATAGTTTTTAAATCTCTTATTAATTTTCAAAATATTAATAAATTAGTATTATTTTATTTTGAAATAATTATGTATGAATAGAAACAATTGTTTTATTACAAAACAAAGGATCATAACGATTTGAAATAAATATTTATTTAAATAGTCATAATTATTTGAACTCACTCGCTAAACAAATTTATTTTTTAAATATTTTTCTTATTAATTTTTAAAATTTTAGTAAATTAGTATTATTTTATTTCGAATAAACTTTTATGAATAGAAACAATTTGTTTATGACAAAACAAAAGGTCATAATGATTTGAAATAGATAATTATTCAAATGGTCATAATTATTTTGAACGTGTTCAAAAAACAAATATAATCTATATATTTTTACTTACTAATCTTTGGAATATTAGTAAATTTATATTATTTCATTTGAAATAAGCTTGCATGAACAGAAACAATTTTTTTATGGCAAAACAAAAGGTCATAACAATTTGAAATAGATAATTGTTCAAATAGTCATAACTATTTGAACTTGTTTGGTAAATAGATTCCATTTTTAAATCTCTTACTCGTTAATTTTTTGAATAGTAATAAGTTAGTATTATTTTATTTCGAATAAGCGTATATGAATTGATATAATTGTTTTATGGTGAAACAAAAGGTCATAACGATTTAAAATAGATAATTATTCAGATACTTATTACTATTTGAACTTGTTCGGTAAACATATTTATTTTTTAAATCTTTTACTTATTAATTGTTGAAATATTAATAAATTAATATTATTTTAATCCAAATAAGCTAATATGTACAAAAATAATTGTTTTATGACAAAACAAAAGGTCATAATGATTTAAAATAAATAATTGTTTCAATAGTCATAACTATTCAAAATTATTCAATAAACAGATTTGAAATAAGCTTGTATGAATAGAAAAAATTATTTTATGACAATACAAAAGATTATAACAATTTGAACTAGATAATTGTTATGTCATAAAACAATTATTTTTGTTCATACAAGCTTATTCAAAATAAAACAGTACTAATCTAATAACATTCCAAAAATTAATAACTAAGGGATTTAAAAAATAAATTTATTTACCGAACCAATTCAAATAGTTAAGACTATATGAACAATTATCTATTTCAAATCGTTTTAACCTTTCGTCTTGTCATAAAACAATTTTCTCAATTCATACTAGCTTATTCAAAATAAAATAAAATGAATTTATTAATATTTCAAAAAATAATAAGTAAGAGATTTAAAAAATAATTTTGTTTACCTAACCAATTCAAAAAATTATAATTATCTATTATAAGATTGATTAATTAAAATTATCTATTTTAATCAATAATTATTAATTAGATTAACGATTTCATCATTGATATTCAAGTAATATTAATTATTACTATTAAACCCAATTTAATATTTCTAATTGAATTAAAACATATAATAATTAGATTAAAAATTATAATTATTTATTATTATTATTTTAATCTATACAGTAAATAATTTAATAAATTATAGATTATACATAACTAAATAATTAGATTGCTTATATAATAATAATAATAGTTTAATAATTTTTATTAATAATAGATATATTTTTTACACAAAATGAAAGTGGGGTAAAAAATCAGCAAAAAGGATCGATCCCTTACACATGGGATCGATCAGGTAGGTGTTCTTCACACATAAAGTGGGCTTTCCTATAACTAACCCAATCTATCCCCTACATGAGGGGATCGATCCCCTGTGCCCAGAAAGCCCCAACAGCTATTTTCTTGTTTGATATTTTGTAGGTTTGAAGCATTAATGCAAAGCAACAATATCTATTCCTTTCTACATATAAATGAAGGCTTCCACTACAAATCAATTGTATGAAAAGCTAAGAGAACTTATTACCTCCACCAACTATCTTCTTCAAACATTCAAACCAGTTTAGAAAAAGAAAAGTACAAAAAATCCCTTATTAATAACTGATTATAAAATAGATGATATAAATATTAAATAAGTTAATTATTTTAATTAATGAATAAATTCAAATATTAATTAGTTTTAATAATTAATTATTAAAATATTAATAATTATTATTTAATAATTAATATCAATAATATTAAAATTGATAATATAGTTATTAATATTAATAAATTATTAATTAATATTTCAATATATTAATTTTATTTGAAATTAAAATGTTTTAATTTAATTCAAATCAATAATTAATATAATTTAATATAAAATAAATTTTTAATTTAAATAATTGATAATTAACTTAACAATTTAAGTTAAGAATAATCCTTTTTATTAATAAATTGTTATTTATTTAAGCGATTATGTCAAAATACTAATTTGTTAATATTTTGACAATTAATAAGTAAAAAATTTTAAAAATAAATATGTTTACCACACTAGATCAAATAATCACGACAATTTGAATAATTATCTATTTCAATGACCTTTTGCTTTGTCATAAAAGAATTGTTTCAATTCATATAAACTTATTCAAAATAAAATAATACTAATTTATTAATAATCCAAAATTTTATAATAAAGAGATTTAAAAAATGACTCTGTTTTCTAAACAAATTTAAATAATTAGGACTGTTTAAATAATTATCTATTTGAAATAGCCATAACCTTTTGTTTTGTCATACAAGAATTTTTTTTTTGTTCATCTAAGCTTATTTCAAATAAAATAATACATATTTATTAATATTAAGACAATTAATAAGTAAAAGATTTAAAAAATAAATTTGTTTACCAAACAAGTTCAAATCATTATGGCAATTTGAGCAATTATTTATTTCAACTTGTTATGACTTTTTGTTTTGTCATAAAACAATTATTTCTATTCATACAAGTTTATTCAGATTAAAATAATATTAATTTATAAATATTTTGATCATTAATAAGTAAAAGATTTAAAAAATAAATATATTTACTAAACAAGTTCAAATAGTCATGAATATTTGAATAATTATCTATTTCAAATCATTATGACCTTTTCTTTTGTAATAAAAACACTTGTTTCAATTCTTATAAGCTTATTTGAAGTAAGATAATACTAATTCATTAATATTCTGAAAATTAATGAGTAAGAGAATTTAAAAAAGAATATGTTTACCGAATAAGTTCAAATAGTTATGACTATCTGAACAATTATCTATTTCAAAACATTACGATCTTTTGTTTTGTCATTAAACAGTTGGTTATGCTTATGCAAGCTTATTTCAAATAAAGTAATTTAAATTTATTAATATTCCAAAAATTAATAAGTAAAACTTAAAAATATATATATATTTTCTGAACAATTTCAAATAGTTATGACTATTTGAAGAATTATCTATTTCAAATTGTTATGACCTTTTGTTTTGTCATAAACCAACTGTTTCTATTCATAAAAGCTTTTTTGAAATAAAATAATACTAATTTTTTAAAATTCTAAAAAATTAATAAGTAAAACATTTAAAAAATAAATCTTTTTACTGAGAGAGTTCAAATAGTTATGACTATTGGAATAATTTTTTATTTCAAATCATTATGATCTTTTGTTTTGTCATAAACAATTATTTCTATTCACACAATTTTATTTGAAATAAAATAATACTAATTTATTAGTATTCTAAAAATTAATAAGTTTGAGATTTAAAAAATAAATTTGTTTACCAAACAAGTTTAAATAGTCATGTTTATTTGAACTATTATTTATTTCAAATCATAATGACATTTTGTTTTGTTGTAAAACAATTATTTCTGTTCATGTACAATTATTCATAATATAATAATACTAATCTATTAATATTTTGATAATTAATAAGAGATTTAAAAACAAAATCTATTTACCGAAATAGTTCAAATATTTATGCCTATTTGAATAATTATCTATCTCAAATCTTTATGATCTTTATTTTGTCATAAAACAAGAGTTTCTTTTCATATTGGCTTCTTCAATTCAAATAATACTAATTTAATAATATTCCAAAAATTAGTAAGAGATTTAAAAAAAATAGTTAAAGCTATTAGAATAATTATCTATTTCAAATAATAAGTATTTGATCATACAAGCTTATTCGAAATAAAATAATAATAACAATTTATTAATCTTTAAAAAATTAATAAGAGATTTAAAAAATGAATCTGTTTACTGAACCAATTTAAATAGTTATGACTATTAGAACAATTCTATACTTCAAATCATTATAACCTTTTGTTATGCCATAAAATAATTATTTCTGTTCACACAAGTTTATTCGAAATAAAACAATACTAATCTAATAATATTCCAAAAATTAATAATTAAGTCATTTAAAAAATAATTTTTTTTACCAAACTAGTTCAAATAGTTAAGACTATATGAACAGTTATCTAATTCAAATCGTTATGAATTGAATTATACATTATAATATAATTACAATAATTATAAATCCAAATAATTAAATTAATTAAATTATCCAATATGTAATTGTTATTAATAATTAAAGTAATGTAATTTACTAATATTCTAAATATTAATTAAAGATATTTTAATTTATTAATTAAGATAATAATTAAATTACTATATAATAATAAATAATATTAATAATATTTAATAATTATTAATTTAATAATATTACTAACATTTAATAATTTAAGTACTACTAACAAAATAAATTAATAGAATAAATTATTTTAATATAAGCTAAGTTTAATTAGAACTATCTTATTTCAAACAAACTTATATTAATAAAAATATTTAAAATTATTTTAATAATAACCCAATTCTTAATTTATTAACGACTTGATTAAATTAGGTGAAATTAAACAAAAAAGTCAAATTATATCTAATTTATATAATTAATTTAATTAATATTTATTAATTAAATATTATTATTAATAAAATAATAGTATTATTTTAAATGTATTCAAATCTTATATATTATTAAGATTATATGATTAACTATTATATTAAAATACCTAAACTATTTATTATATAAATAGAACCTGCTCTGATATCAACTATCATGGGCCTGGGACTTATGCCAACACTCCGTGGAGCATTAGGTTAGAATATTAAATAATTTAATAGATTATAATGATATTATTTTGATTTATTATTTTGAAAATATAGTTTTTTATGCTTTTAACTATTAATCAGTAAATTAGTTATGAAAAGTAAATTTTACATATATAATTATTTTATTATAATTAAGTTAATAATTGCTTGTTATTAATAGTCAAATATTAATGTTATTTTATTAAAAATAAATTATTAATTAAAATATTAATTGTTAATATTTCAAACATTAATAAATAAGAGACTTAATAACTAAAATTATAAACTGTCACATGAGGGTGGATTTGATCAATTTTATAATAATTTATATTATTTTATTCAAAAAAAAGCTTTTATGAACAGAAAAAATTATTTTACGACAAAGTAAGAGGTTATAGTGATTTCAAATAGATAAATGTTCAAATAGTTATAATTACTTAAACTTGATCAATAAAAATGTTCATTGTTTAATATTTGTTAATTTAGTTTAATCAATAACTATGTTAATAATAGTAATTTACTAAATAGTCATAACTAATTTTGGATAATAAAATTATTAATATTATAAAAATATTATAATTATTATATTATAATAATATTAATTATTAGTAATATTATAAATATTAATATAATAAATTTAATAATAATATAATAATACTAATTACAATTGATTATTAAACTATTAATAATAAATAATCATAGTAATAAAAATTAATCAGTAAATAATTAAATGTTATTATTAAAATCAATAATAATTAATAAACAAATAAATTAATATTATACTTTAATTATAAAACTTGTATAATGAACATTTAAATGACAAACAATATTAAATAATTATTATAATATAAGCTCTAGAAAATTTTTAATTTAATAATTATATAAAATTGTTAATATTAATATAACATTTAACTATTTAAATCCTGATTTATATAATAATTAGAACTCTGATTTATTATATAAGCAATTATTTGTATTTTAGTAATAATCAATATTAACAAGCAATTTTATAATATATCAATTTATATATTAATAATTTAGATAATTATTCTATTTTTAAAATTATTGTTATTATATGAAATAAAATAATATTACCTTTTTAAATTTGTTCGATAAACAAATTTATTTTTTAAAACTTTTGCTTATTAATTTTGGAAATATTAAGAAATTAGTATTATTTTATTCTAGATAAGTTTTAATAAATTGAAACTATTCTTTTATGTGAAAACAAAAGGTCATAACAATTTTAAATAAATAATTATTTAAATAGTCATAACTATTTGAACTTGCTCAATAAAGGGATTTATTTTTTCAAATCTTTTGCTTATTAATTTTTCAAATGTTAATAAATTTGAATTATTTTATTTTGAATAAACTTGTAAGATATGAAATAAATTTTGACTAAACAAAAGGTCAAAAAGATTTCAAATTAATAATTATTCTAATAGTTTTAATTATTTGAACTGGTTCGATAAACATATTTATTTTTTAATCTATATATCTGGTTAATTCTAATAGTCTATTTATATTCTATTATAAATTTAATTAATTTATAATAAATTAGTTTTAAATTTTAGTTTTTAAATCTCTTATTAATTTTCAAAATATTAATAGATTAGTATTATTTTATTCTGAATAATTTTGCATGAATAGAAACAATTGTTTTATGACAAAAAAGGTCATAATTATTTGAAATAGATAATTGTTCAAATGGACATGACTATTTGGACTTATTCAGTAAATAGATTTATTTTTAAATTTCCTACTTACTAACTTTCAAAGTATTAATCAATTAGTATTATTGTATGAATAGAAACAATTGTTTAGGACAAAACAAAAGATCATAACTATTTGAAATAAAAAATTGTTCAAATAGCCATAACAATTTGAATTAGTTCAGTAAACAGATTTATTTAAAAAATTTTTTACTTATTAATTTTGAAATATTAATAAATTAGTACATTTTATTTCAAATATGCTTGTATGAATAGAAACAATTGGTTTATGACAAAACAAAGGGTCATAACTATTTGAAATAGATAATTGTTCAAAGAGTCATAACTATTTGATCATGTTTAGAAAACATATTTATTTTTTTAAATTTTTACTTATTAATTTTTGAAATATTAATAAATTTATATTATTTTCTTCAGAATAAGCTTGTTTGAATAGAAACAATTGTTTTAGGACAAAACAAAATGTCATAACAATTTGAAATAGATAATAGTTCAAATGGACATGACTATTTAAATTTGTTTGATAAACAATTTTTTTTTGAAATCTCCAACTTATTAATTTTTAGAATATTAATTGACTAGTATTATTTTATTTCGAATAAACTTGTATGAACAGAAACATATGTTTTATGACAAAACCTAACTATTTGAACTGATTTGGTAAATACATTTATTTTTTAAATCTCTTACTTACTAATTTTTGAAATATTATTAAATTAGTATTATTTTAATATGAATAAGCTTGTATGAAAAGAAACAACTGTTTTATGACAAAATAAAAATCATAACAATTTGATATAGATAATTATTCAAATAGTCATAACTATTTAAATTGTTTCGATAAACAAATTTAGTTTTTATTAATTTTCAAAATATTAATAGATTAGTATTATTTTGTTTTGAATAATTTTACATGAACAGAAACAATTGTTTTATGACAAAATAAAAGGTCATAACTTGTTCAAATGGACATGACTATTTAACTTGTTCCACAAATAGATTTATTTTTTTAAATTTCCTGCCTACTAATTTTTAGAGTATTAATCAATTAGTATTATTTTATTCAAAATAAACTTGTATGAATAGAAACAATTGTTTTAGGGCAAAACAAAAGATCATAACTATTTGAAATAAATAATTGTTCAAATAGTCATGATGATTTAAACTAACTCGGTAAACATATTTATTTATAAAATTTTTTACTCATTAATTTTTGGAATATTAAGAAATTAGTATTATTTTATTTCAAATACATTTGTATGAATAGAAACAATTGGTTTATGATAAAACAAAGGGCCATAACTATTTGAAATAGATAATTGTTTAAAAAGTCATAACTATTTGAACGTGGTCAGAAAATATATTTAGTTTTTAAATTTTTACTTATTAATTTTTGAAAAATCAATAAATTTATATTATTTTATTCGAAATCAGCTTGTTTGAATAGAAACAATTATTTTATGACAAAAATATGTCATAGTGATTTGAAATAAATAATAGTTCAAATGGACATGATTATTTAAACTTGTTTGGTAAACTATTTTTTTTTTAAATCTCCAACTTATTAATTTTTAGAATATTAATTTATTAGTATTATCTTATTTTGAATAAACTTGTATGAATAGAAACATACGTTTTATGACAAAACAAAAGATCATAATGATTTGAAATAAATAATTGTTTAAAATAGTTATAATTATTTGAACTCATTCGGTAAACAAATTTAGTTTTAAGTCTTTTGGCCTTATTAATTTTTAACATTTAATGAAATTATATTATTTTATTTTGAACTAAATTTTTTATGCACAGAAAAAATTATTTATGCAAAACAAACCGGTAATAACAATTAGAAAATAGGATTAATGCATTAAATAGTCAAACTATTGAAATATGTTTAGAAAATAGATTTTATTTTTTGAAATTTAAATTTATTTACTGATATTCTATTATTTATACTCCTTCATAAAATGGACAATTAACTAAATCCAATATTGTTAGTAATTTAATTATTAATATAAAAATAAGATAATTATTAAAAGATAATTAAATAAATCTATACATATTATTAATATATATATTAATAACTTAAATAATCAAAATTTAAGTTACATATAAAATAATATATGATTATATAACAAGTATATTGATGAATTGTTATCTTAATGTAATTATAATATTTAATTATAGTAATAAATTATATTCTATAATTTAAATATTATAATTTATAAAAAATTATAAATATATAATTTTTAATAATTATTATTTAATAAACAACGTAAGTTATCTATTCATATACCTAATTAATTAATTAGGTAAATTAATAGTTATAATTTGTAATTAGTACATATTAGTTAATTAATTAATATATAAATATTAATTAATTATAGTATTAATAATAATTTATTAATTCAAATTTATGCTTATAAGCATTTTATTTATTATCAATTTTAAATTACTTATCATTATAAATAATTATAAATAAATATAATTTTATTAGCAAATAGTAGGTATTATTTTAATCCGAAAGCTAACATATATTCATATTATAATATCTATTTTATTAATTAAATAATAGTTATAATATGAAATATTTAGTATAATTAATATTAAAATAGATAATCATTCAAACACCATAGATAATTTATGTCATAATAATTTTGTAATAAATTAGCATATAAGTTATTTGTATTATATAATAAAATACTATTTTATTAATTAATAAATTAATTAATTTATTATAAGCTTGTAGTTTACTATTCAAAATACACTAATTGAAATAATCTATTTTATATTTATTGATAATAAATATAATTTGTTATCATGGTTATTATTATTTAATTAATTATAATAATATTATTATTAATAACTAATATTATTAAATATTAATGTACTAATTGATAGTACATTATAAGCCATGAATTAAACAAATTTAATCTATATTATATAATTAATTATTATAATGTATTATAATTGATTAATTGTATTAGTTTAATAACATGTTATATTAATTTTATTTGTTATAAGCAATAGAAAGGATCTTGTATTCTTTATTAAACCAACATTTAAATATTAATTAATATGTAAAGTATTCAAATATTATTATTTTTTAAAATGTTTATAATAATTATTAATATTAAAAATAATTAAATGGTAGAGATCAATCATTAATTAATTTTAAAAATATTTAAAATAAATATTAATCTTAATTTATCTATTAAAAATATTTATTCATAGAAATTAATAACTAAGTGATTATATTTTTTAAAGCTGGGTAGTTTTATTTTCTTATTAATTTTAAATTAAGTATTAGTAAACAAAGCCATATAGATAATAATTATGATTTATAAATCTAAGTGGTTTTTTATTATTATTTCAAAAATTAATAATAGGTATGATAATTAGATTTTTAAAGATTTATATTAAAACTAATTAATAAAATCAATAGATTAAATCTTTTAATCATAACAATTTTAAATAAAAATTGTTCAAATAAATCATAACTATTTGACTTGTTTAGTAAAACAGATTTATTCTTTCAAATCTCTTATTAATTTTAGAATGTTAATAAATCAAATATTTTTTTTATTTTGAATAATTTTGCATGAATAGAAAGAATTGTTTGTGAAAAAACAAAAGGGTCATAACGATTTGAATAGATAATTGTTTAAATGGACATGACTATTTAAAACTGATTTGATAGACAAATTAACTTTTTAAATCACTTTGTTATTAATTTTTGGAATATTAATAAATTAGTTTTATTTTATTTTGAATAAGCTTGTATGACTAAAACAATTGTTTTATGACATAACAAAAAGTCATAACAATTTTAAATAGACAATTGTTCAAATAGTCATAGCTATTTAAATTTGTTAATTATTAGTTTATAATATTAATTATTAGTTCATACAAGCTTATAAAACAATTGATTAATATTTTCCTTGTCTCAAATATCATATTTTTGAATAATTATCTATTTTAATTATTGACAATTTATCATAAAAGATCAAATATACATTTTAAAATATTTATGATTATTTTTAATAATTTTTAACAAAATTCATAAATTATATTATTATTTCATAGCTTATTTATTAATAAATACTGATAATTAAATAATAAAAATTAAAATATTTTTTATTTTAAATATTTAAAATTTAAAATTTTTAATTATTAACATTAAAAAAATTAATAAACAAAGTTATGAAAAATAAAATTCTGTTTATCGATCAGTTCAAATAGTTATGATTATTTGAACAATTATTTATTTAAAATCATTATGACCTTTTGTTTTGGACAAAAAACAAATTGTTTTAGTTCATAAAAGCTTATCCCAAATAAAATAATACTAATTTCTTAATATTTCAAAATTAATAAGCAAGAGTTTAAAAAAATTAATTTGTTTACTAAACAAATTCAAATAGTTTATAACTATTTGAACAATTATCTATTTAAATCATTATGACCTTTGGTTTTGTCATAAAAAAATGTTTCAGTTCATACAAGCTTATTCGAAATAAAATAATTGTAATTTATTAATATTTCAAAAATTAATAAGTAAGTGATTTAAAAAATGATTTTGTTTACCAAATTAGTTGAAATAATTATGACTATTTCAATATTATCTATTCGAAATCAATATTACCTTTTTGTTTGGTCATATAACAATTGTTTTTTGTCATACAAGCTTTAAGAATAAAAATAATACTAATTTATTAATCTTCAAAAGTTAATAAGTAAGAAATTTAAAAAATAAATTTATTTATTGAACCCGTTAAATAGTTATGACTATTTGAACAAATGTATAGTTTAAAATAAGTTATTTAAAAGATAAACCTTTTTTGTTCTATCATAAAAAATTATTCATGTTCATACAAGCCTATTTGAAATAAAATAATACTAATCTAATAATACTCTAAAAATTAATAACTAAGAGATTTAAAAAATAAATTTATTTACTGAACCAGTTAAAATAGTTAAGACTATATGACAATTATCTATTTTAAATTGTTATGAATCTTTGTTTTGTCATAAAACAATTTTTTCAATTCATACTAGCTTATTTAGAATAAAAGGAAATGAATTTATTAATATTTCAAAAATTAATAAGAGATTTAACAAATAATTCTGCTTACCTAACCAGTTCCAAATAATTATGACCTTTTGTTTTGTGACAAACAAATATTTTGTCCACATAAGTTTGTTCAGAATAAATTAATACTACTCTGTTAATATTTTAAAAATTAATAATAAATCTAAAAAATAAATCTTTTTATATATCTATTAATTAATGAAAATCAATTATTAAAATATTTAAGTTAAAATCAATTTTCATAAATTTAATATTAATTAAATATGTTTATTCAAATCAATAATTGTAAACTTATTACTTAGTCTTATAATTAGATATAACTTTAACATACAATTAATTTATTATATATTTATTACTTATAATGAAAAAGGCTTTTTTTCAAAATTAATTATTATATTTTAATTATTATTAGTCATAATTATTTTAATAATGCTAATTTATTTAATATTGTTAATTATAATTAACAATATGATTATATTGGAAATAATTTAAATAGTTATTATTAATAATAGATAATATTATTATCTATTAATTTATTAATATTTCTAGAATGAATAAGAGATTTAAAAAAATAAATTATTAATTGAACTAGCTCAAATAGTTATGACTATTTATTATAAATATAATAACTAAATTATTAATTTATATTTTATTATATAATTAAATATAGTATATTTCAAATTAATTAATTAATGATATTAATTCAACAATAATTATAATTAATTACATATTTGATCATATATTCGATAATAACAATAATTATTTAACTATATATAATTATAATTATATTTATTATTTAATTATTTATATATAATTATATATAATAAAACATAATTATATATTATTTAGATTATGTATTAATTATTTAAAATAAATAAATAAATATGTTTAATAATTTATTTTGAATAATTTAATAGTTAACAATTATATTATTAATATTAATAACAATTGCGTTTCTATATTATTATTTATTAATCATTTTATAAATTAATTAAAAATAAATAATCAATTTATTATTATAATAGAATATAACATTTAAAATTATATTCTATTTTATAAGATTAAACTAATTTTAATAAAATTATTAATAATTAAATTTTATTAATGTTATGTTATTAATAATTGTTCATGTTATAATAATTATATAAAATAATTTTGATTATTTTTAGATTTAATTATTTACTGATTAATTTTTATAATTATGAAAATAAATAAATAACTAATAAAAGTTATTTATTATAATAAAATATATTAATAATTAATAAGTTATTAAATGTTATTATTTAAATTATATTATAATGATTATTTATTTTATTAATAGATAATAAGTAATAAGTTTAATTACATCTATATTACCACTCCTATAATAGTAATTATATTATGTTTTAATTTTATATTATTTATTATATTATAATAATATATACAAGTTTATATTATATACTAATATAAATAATTATTTGCTAATTATTAAATTAGTATCTATTATTAATAATTATTTATATTAAATTCTATTATATAATATTAATTAAAGATAATCATAATTTATTAGTATATAAATTATTAAATAATTCATAACTTTAATTGTTATTATTAATAAATTATATATTAAAATAATAATTATTATATATAATAATAATAATAATAATTAATTATATTATAAATTATTTATTAAATTTAATAAATTATTATTTGTTGTTAATTATTAACAATAGTATAATATCAATATTTGTAATATTAATTAACATATTTTAATTATTAATAATTGTTTACTTTATATCATGATAACTTATATAGTCAAAATTGTTTATATTATTATTAAAATTATTAATAATTAAATAATCAAAATTATTAATTAATAGTTTATTAAAAGTATTAGTTTAATATATCAATTAATATTTTGTTTAAATTAATCTATTTATTATATAACAATTATTATATTTATTAATTTTGGTTTAATTATACAAATAATTAATGTTATAATGATTGTTAATATTTAACGTTATAAATTAATATAAGTTATTTCTTTATATCTTTATAAATAAAATACTAATTATTTTTAATATTGTTAAATATTAATTATTATTTCTATTTTATTATTTTAATTAATTATTATAATTAATTAAATATTAAATGTTAATTAATATAAATAAAATGATAATTATTTGAACAATTCTATACTTCATATTATTATATAATTTTTTAACTATATTAATAATAATTCATAAAATAGTATATTTATTTTAATAACAATAATAATAATATGAAGTATTATATAATTGTATAATAATTATATTCATAAATATTATATATAATTTAATTATTATAAATATTAATTTATAATTGTGAATATAGTTTTATAATTTATAATTAGTGACTGTTTGAACAATTCTATACTTCATATTATTATATAATTTTTTAACTATATTAATAATAATTCATAAAATAGTATTATTTATTTTTAATAATATATAATAATATGAAGTATTATATAATTGTATAATTTTATATATATTATTATATATAATAATTAATATAAAATAATTAATAATATCCAATTATATATTATACAATATTATTAATATATTTAATTAATTAATATTTAATTTATTAGATAATATTGGATTTAGTAATAAAATTATAATGATTAATCAATTATTATTATAAGAATTTATTTAAATATTTAATTACTAATTAGTTATTATATAATTATAATTATATAAATTGGTTTAATCAGTTATAAAATTTTAAATAATAATTATTTTATTATTTAAATTAAATAGCATAATAACTAAATATAGTTAATTTATAATATTAATTATCAATAGAAAAAAATTTTATAATTTATTATTTGTAATTGTATTTATATATATTAATAAGTTCGATTAATATAACAATTGCAATAATTTAATATTAAATATTTTATTATAAGATATAATCATTAAATAGATTATATAATTAATTAATAAATAAATATTTATTTAAAGTTTTATTAATAGTATTATTATAAATTTCTAAAATAATAGTAATATTAGTTTAATATAATAATAATAATTATTTAATTATAATTATATAATATTATTATATTATTTATTATTAATAATAATTAATTTATGTATACTTATAAATATACATATAAGTAATATACTATATTAATTATAGTTATAAATATAATAAACAAAGCAGAATATATAATAAGATATCCATTGATAACTATAACTAGGTAGTTTATAATAATCTTATGAATCTAAGTTTACTTATATTTATTAAAAATTATTCAGTTATTTTATTACATTAAGATTATTAAATAATTGTTATGAACAATTATTAACTAATACTAATTTATAATTTTAACATATATTATTAATATTTTAATTTAATATTTTTTAAGTTAATACTAATAATAAATAATAACTTATATTATAATTTAAGTAATAACATTGTTTAAAATTTTTATTATTTATATATAATTATAAAATACTAATTAATTTCTTATATTAATTATTATAGTATCAATATAATTAAACATTTATTAATTGAAATTAATAAAAATTTTATATATTTATAATATGAAAAAATATATTGCAAATAATCAATTAATATTAATACTTACTTTAATAGTACCATTTTATAATAATTAATATAATATATAATATATTTATAATTATTTAAATTAATTAATTGAATAAGTAACAAATTATTGTTATCATTTATTATAACCCTATTTATATTAATATAAAATTAGCTTATCTAATATAGTTAATTAAATTTTCATTTCAATGCTACTAGTCCTCTATCTACTATATGTAAAAATTATAAATTTATATATTATTTATTTAAAATTAATAATAAATGTTATATTAACATTAAACATAATGTTATATAATTTATCTAATCTATTAATATTATTAATATTATATTAATATATTAAACCCTAAACCAAATATTAATTAAATAAAATACTATAATAATCACTATTAAATTATAACAAATTGTTCATTTAAAATAAGACTATGTTCATATTTCTATTTGTCATAAGTATGTATTTAATAATATGTTCAATATATATATTTAGAATTAAAATTATTACAATATATTATATATTATGTTTAAATATTAATTTATAAAATTATAAATGACAATATTATATATTAACTATAAATAATTTACTATAGTTATTTAAATCAATATAACTATAATAAAAGAAAATATGTTTAAAATAATTTAGATAAATTATATTAATAACAATGTTATTAATAAGATAATAGATAAAATAGATATAATTTATCATGTTTAATAAATTTGATTAACTAATTATTTAATTTAATTTTAAATATTATTATTAATATTTTGTATATATATTATGATTAATGATTAGTTACGAAAATTAGTCATAAAAAAAATTATTAATGATTATATTAATTAACTTGTATGAGGCTGAATTTTAAATTATGTAATTAATAAAAATAGTAATTAAATAAATATTTTAATTGTATAAAATATTATAATTATATATAAATTCTACAATTCTTTAATTTAAAATTTAAATATAAATTTTTTATTTATATTATATTAATTTATTATCAATTGTAATAGTAATTATTATTAATATAATAATTTTTAATATTTTTAAAATAATTAAATATTAATTATTTTAACATTAATAAGGTGTCAAAAAATTAATAAGCAAAACATTTGAAAAAATAAATTGTTTACCAAACAAGTTCAAATTAATTATTTATTTATATTTGATAAATATAATAGATATAATTAACATATATATTGTTATAGTTACATTAATTATTTTTGTTTATATAAATTATTTATTAATTATTATAAATGTTTATAATCAAATATTAATAATAAATATATTTTCTATAACTAATTAACTTATATTTAAATAAGTATTATTAATTAATTATTAATATCACAATTAATATTAATTATTTAATAGTAATAATTAAGTAATATTAAAATTATTATATAAATTATGATTAATATATAGTATATTAGATTTATTTGTATTAATTATTAAGCTATTGCAATATTTATTACTTAAAATAAAATTTAATATTTATTTTTAATTTAAAGAAATTAATATAGTAAAACAATATATATTAGTTTTAATCTTTAAAATTTAAATATTATATATATTATCTATTATTACAAATATATAATATTATAAATTATTGCTACAAATATTAATTTAAAATTATATAATTATTTATCATTAATGATAAATATTAGGTAACTAATATAATTACAATATAATTATGATATAATTGTGTAAGTAGTACAGTTAATAAATATGGTTATTTGATATTATTAAAATCAAATAATAAATTTAAATAGATATTATAACTGTATAGATTATACTAAATTATATAATCCATACAATTATTAAATTAATTAAATAATAAATAAATATTTAATTAATTTATAAATAATTATTAAAATTACTAGTTATATTTAATACTATATTATATATTAATTTTAAATATTAAATCTAATTTATTAATTTAATTATAATAAAAGTTTTAAAAATTATGATATTAAATTACTGTAAATTTTAATAGAAACTGTTTTCTATTATATTATTGCTCATATTATAATATTAACAAATATTATATAAATTTATAATATATTAATTAAATTAATTAAATAAATATTAATTAATTAATTAATATTAATAATCTTATAATATATAAATAGTTTTATTTGTTATATATATAAAATAGCTTAATTTTTAATATAAATATATTTTATAAAATAATATTATTTATTAATAGTAAGTAAAAATAATTTATTAATATATTATAATCTATAAATATATATTATAATATCAATTATAATTATTATATATGATATTATTATTAAAATATTTAAATAATATTTGTTATTAATTAATAATATTATAATTATATTTATATTATTAATAATTATAGTTAATATATTATTTGAATATTTAATTTAATATAATTTATAATAGTTATAATATATAATTATATTTATAATTGGTAATATTATAAATAGTATCTAATATATCAATTTAGACTTGTATAAGTTATATAAATTAATTATATAATATTTATTGGTATCTATAAATATAATTGTTATAACAAATTTAATTTTGAATTAATAATTACAATTAATTATAAATATAATAATAATTGTTTTAATTTATATTTTATTATATAATTAAATATAGTATATTTTCAAAGTAATTAATTATTAATTAATTAATTTATTATATTATTCAACAATAATTATAATTAATTATAATATTTTATCATATATTCGATAAATTTTAACTTATAACTTAAATAATAAAATATTTATAGTTATTATAAGTCATGTTATATTAATTTTATAATAATAATAATATTATTAAATAGGTCATAGGAGCATGTTTTTAATTAATAATTTTAAATTCATTATTATTATTATTAATATTAAATATAAAATAAATAATATAATATTATAATAATTATAAATTATTATTATTATTACAATTGATATTAAGTTTAATTAAGTTTATAATAATTATATTTAGTTGTTATACTATAGTATAATCAATTATTATAATAATATAATTAATAACAATTGTAATAATAAAATTAGTATAAACTTAATTATACTAAGTTTGAATTGGTTTATAATTAATTATCATTAATTATATGTTAACTATATAACATATAATTATAGTTATATATTTATATATATAATCAATTATTAATTATATAACTAATGAATTTTTGGCATATTAATAAATATTATATTTATATTTAATATTTTAGTTGTTAAATATTCATTAATTAATAATTAATTAAATAATGAATATTTTATTAATCATTATTAAATAAATATTTCATTATTAATATTTCTATTAATTGGGCATTATATCATAGAAATATTAATTAACAAATTAATAATATGAAATATTATTATTTAATATTATTTTATTTATTAAAAATAATGAAATATTAATTATATTTTAATAATAATATTGAATTATTAATATTAACAAGAAAAACACATAGTTATATTAAATTAAAAGATAATT
>NW_019168335.1:0-17500 GCF_002303985.1 Durio zibethinus
GGGTTCAAGCTCCTGTTACAATAAGCAATCAAAGATTAATCCCAAAATACAAATACTATAAAAAGATACCCGTACAGGTGATCTAGAATAGAGTTAGAAAATCATATATAGGATTTAACTATATTTCTATTAGTGAATAAATACAAATTACAAGAGATTAAAACAATAATTAATGGTCAATTGAATGCATCGAAATCTATCCACAGGATTTGGTTTTAGAGTATAGCAACTTTTTATTTAATTAATTTTCCATTCTTTCATCTCACATTTTGATCGGAAAATAGAAAGAGTTGCGGATGATGTAAAAAAACTCAAAATGAAGAGGGAGTTCAAAGATGAGCCAAGAGTAAAGATGTCGAAGGTAACGATTTAATTTAGGGAATGTAACAGTCATTTGTTTCGAAAACGTCGTTAATAGGAAACAAACGACACATTCCAGGTAGAAGAGATTACTAAGATAGTGACAAAAAAAAATCGAAACACAATAAAACGGCCTAGTCGTTGTGAATTGGAAGAAATTCTGGTTCCCTATTGTTACGTAAACATACAATTCACGGGGAGATAAAGAAATAAATCGAATCAAGTACTCGTATGTCAACCCTTCCCGAGAATATGAGAAAATAGGACATTAGGTATTTAGGTAACATTAGGTATTTAGTATGAGAAAATAGGACATTAGGTATTCAGGTATAATAATATATATTATATAATATATTAAGTAATATTAAGTATATAATTAGTTAGATATAATATATAACTAATATATAACAAATATTTTATTTATATATTAGTCTATATTTGTATTTCCTTGTCTATTCCACGCTTTCTTTTTAAAGTGAAGTTTTTAGTTTTAAATTATTCTATATGCACGTTAATAAATTTTTAACCTTTTTAACCTGGTATATGATTGTATCAATATTCTTTTATTTTTTTTATTCTATTTTTTATTTAGTTCTTATTTTTTTAATAATTTTTTCTTTATTCTCGAGTCAATTATTTATTTTTTTAGTTTACCGTCTTCGAATGATTTTTAGTTTACAGTCTTCGAATGATTAGGAGTTGGATTTTCATTGATTAGGAATTAGATTTTTAATATCACTAACTATTTTTTTTTTTATTTTCTATTCGTGCATAATGATTATTTTAATATTGTTAATTTTAATATTGTTGTTAATTTTAATATTGTTAATATTGTATTATTTATTATATTGTATGATTTATTCATTACTATATTTTTTAGTTATTACTATATTTTGTATTTATTACTATATTTCATTATTTATTTCTTATTTTATTAATTATTTATTATTTTCGTGTCGGTTCTATATATATTTATAAATTATATTTATTTATTATTTATGTATTATCACAGTTATAGATATTTATTTAAATTATATTTATATATTAAATATATTAAAATATTAAATTATATTTATATTTTATATATTAAATATATTAAAATATGAAATTATATTTATATATTAAATATATTAAAATATGAAATTATATTTAAATAAATATCTATAAATAATATAATAATAAAATAAACTAATAAAATAAACAAATAAATAATAAATAAATAATTAAAATAAACTAATAAAATAAACAAATAAATAAGAAATAAATAATAAATAAATAATACAATAATAAAAAAAACAAAGCAAATCGTATTTATTCTATTAATTCTATAATTTGAATTTGATCCGATCAAAATAGGATTTTAGAAAAGGATAGGATAGGATTATTTTTAGAAATAAGGAATAAAGAAATGATGGATAAATACAAGCGATCTTTTCGTAGGCGTTTGCCCCCGATCCAATCGGGGGATCGAATTGATTATAGAAACATGAGTTTAATTAGTCGATTTATTAGTGAACAAGGAAAAATCTTATCTAGGCGAGTAAATAGATTGACTTTAAAACAACAACGATTAATTACTATTGCTATAAAACAAGCTCGTATTTTATCTTCGTTACCCTTTATTAATAATGAGAAACGATTTGAAAGAAGGGAGTCGACCGCTAGAACTAGAACCAGAAATGAGAAACGATTTGAAAGAAGAGAGTCGACCGCTAGAACTACTGCTCTTAGAACCAGAAATAAATAGGCTTACCCTTCAATTGACTCAAAATTATCAAACGTAGACTGATGCTTTATTCAAAAAATCTGATAATCAAAATTGTCGTGTCGTAAGAAAAAAGAAATAAATAAAAGAATCGAATCGGGTTGGGGAAGAAAAATAAATTTTTTTTTTTTTTATTGAGCGTCTTCGCTCATCTTGTTTTCTTGTTTTGATGACCTTATCAGAATTTTTTTATCATATTAATTTCTACTCTACCTCCCTCGAGTTCATTCTCGAGGGAACCCCATTTCATTTAAAGCATTTCGGTGGATTCCTTCCGATCTCCTTATTTTATAATCTCGTTGGAAATCATATAAAGACAATTCCTATTTGAGATAGCTATTTGTGCAAGTATTTTACGATTAAGAAGCAACTGTTTCTTGTACCGATTTTTTATTAATCTACTATAATTATAGGATACCCCCATTCCTCGAATTCCTGCATTTATTCGAGTGATCCACAAACGACGAAAATATCTTTTTTTCCTATCTCTATCCCGATCAGCCGAAACCAAAGCTCTTACTCTTTGTCTCCGAGCTATATATCCCTCTTTCATTCTGGTCATTGAATAAAAGAAATTTTGATGAATAACTAATTCTTTCTTTCAGTTATTCTTTTCTAGTCTATTAATAACAAAACGGATTCTTCCAATGTATAAAATAAAAATTCCAATGGCTTTTGCTACTATAACCGTCCCGCCCACGATTTTTCCTTTTTCTAGGCATTTCATTTCGCCTTGAAATAAGAAATTGTATTGATACTAGGTATCAAAAAAAGCATATTAACTAAAATAAAGGAGTAAATAGAAATGGATAAATAAATAGTGGGTTCCATCGTTTCTATGGTTACTTCTTAAACGGTGAGGTCCCCTCTATACACCGGAGCTCATTCCTTCATTTAACATTTAATTGGTAACTTGTACAGTTCACACTCTTCGGCTCTACTCATAAATTTTTCAGTAATAGATCTTTCACAACGAGATCTATCTTATACAGTAACGGTATGTAATTAGGAGGATTAATTGGGTAGCTGACCCTGTTAGTCCGTTCTTTGCAAGAGTCGAAGCATAATCTTTTTGCTTTTTAAATAGGATTTTCCCCGCTTAATGGATAAGCATTTGCTACCAATGGGGAATTTTTAAAAAATTCCAAGATTGGATTTGCGCCAATGGAAACCATAAATTTCATACACAATAGAAGGATATGGTAGATCTATCTTTTTTAGATAGTGAACGGAAGAACCCCATTCTATTCACTGGTACTGATCGTTGATACTGAAAAATTGTTTCCTTTTTCTCAGCCCATGATCTGAACAAGTCGCACATACACCCTAGTACATCTTCCTCGGCGCTGAGGACATCCCCGAAGAGCAGGGGCTTTCGTGACATTTCTAATTGGCTGTCTTGCATTTCTAATAAGTTGTTTAATAGTTGGCATGCTGAATCATATACAATCATATACATAATAGACTGGTTTAGATCGATCCTAACCAGATGATTATGAATTACTTCTTTTTCTCTTTAATAGATTAATAAAATATTAATCTATTAAAGAGAAAAAGAAGGAAAGGAATAAGAGGGATTAAATCAATCTAAATCAAAATTAAATGGTGTTCCATTGTCGTCAATGGTGGTCTTCCATTGCCATTGTCGTCAAATGGTGGTCTTCCATTGCCATTGTCGTCAAATGGTGGTCTTCCATTGCCATTGTCGTCAAATGGTGGTCTTCCATTGCCATTGTCGTCAAATGGTGGTCTTCCATTGCCATTGTCGTCAAATGGTGGTCTTCCATTGCCATTGTCGTCAAATGGTGGTCTTCCATTGCCATTGTCGTCAAATGGTGGTCTTCCATTGCCATTGTCGTCAAATGGTGGTCTTCCATTGCCATTGTCGTCAAATGGTGGTCTTCCATTGCCATTGTCGTCAAATGGTGGTCTTCCATTGCCATTGTCGTTAACTAGTCTCCATTTTTTATTCACTATAGGTTTGTTATTCACTATAGGTTTGTTATTCACTATAGGTTTGTTATTCACTATAGGTTTTTCATTCACTATAGGTTTTTCATTCACTATAGGTTTTTCATTCACTATAGGTTTTTCATTCACTATAGGTTTGTTATTCACTATAGGTTTTTCATTCACTATAGGTTTTTCATTCACTATAGGTTTTTCATTCACTATAGGTTTTTCATTCACTATAGGTCTCGATTCTGTACGCACTATATGATCCACAATTCCATGATCTTTGGCTTCTTTTGCTGACATAAAATTATCTCTTTCCATGTCTTTGTTTATAACCCATCGGGGCTGGCCCGTTCTTTGTACATAAGCCTCTATGATGTCTTCTTGCATTTTCATTACTTCGTCTGTTTCCATGACCCAGTCTTTGAAGCCATCATCCTTAAGCATACTAATAGGTTGATGGATCATTACCCTGATGATATAACATACTTCTAACTCACATAATGAGGCGAGAAGAATAGCTATAGAATTGAACAACCGTACAGGCATTTTTTGCGCATTGCATACGGCTTTACAATTGCATACGGCTTTACAATGGAATTCTCTTTTTTCTTTCATCGAAAAAAAGAGAAAATATAGAGTCTATTAGACCCAGATTAATAAATAATCCAATTACCATCCTTCTTTTTCTTTTTTTTTCGGAAAAGTTTAAAAATACTATGATGGCTCCGTTGCTTTATATATTTATTTCGTCTGTGATTCAGCAATCCCAAAGTTTCTTTTTTTTTTTCAAAAAAAAAAAGAAAGAAAAAAAATAGTCTTTTTTTTTTTCGTACTCTTTCATAACATAAATATTGTTAATAGCCTCTGGTAGGAAAAGAAAAAAAGTTTGTGACGCCTGAGATGGGCCCACGATAGCTAAGATCAAATTGGAAATGCCCCTTCTCTCATACTACTCTTTCGATACATAATCTAATATTTTTTTTTGAAAAAAAAAAAAAGAAATAAAAAAAAAATTTCATATCGAATTCAAAGTGCCATGCTATTATTACTTACTAATTCATATTTCATATGGCGAAGGCATAGTCTTCTTTTTTCTTTCCATCAATAATAAAAAAAAAAACTCATTGGCGCCGAGCGTGAGGGAATGCTCTGCGTTTGGTAATTTCTCCTCCGACCAAGAGAAAAGCTGCGATTGAAGCGGTCAATCCCATGGCTAGTGTATGCACATCTGGTTCCACTGCTTGCATAGTATCAAAAAGAGATAATCCAGATACTATCCCTCCGCCAGGAGAGTTTATAAAAAAAAACAGGTCTCGGCTATTACTCTCTATACTGAGATAGATCATAATACCCGCAAGTTGATTCGAGGTCTGGATATCAAGCTCTTTGCCCAAAAAAAGCAATCTTTCTCGATAAATTCGGTTGATTAGGATAAAATTGTATCCCTTAGTAGCCGTACAGGCACCTTTTGATGCATACGGTTCAACAAAAATTGCGAAAAAAAATCAATGTGTAGATTCCAGCCATCCTTTGTTTTTTCTAGTCGGACCTTTCTAACTTCTAATTTCTAATGAAGGGGCTTTTTCTTACATTTTTTTAAATAAAATGAAATTTAAAATTAAATTAAAGAAAGATGAGTTTTGGCCCGTTTTCCTATAATATAGAAAAAATTCGCTAAACTTATTGCACAAACTTTTCATTGATCCATTTTTTTTTCATTGCGATTCAATCCAAATCACGATGTCATTTTCTTGTTCCTGAATGGGGTTCGTCAATTTTTTATTCAATTTTTTTAGGTTTATGCTCTACTCCGAGTAAAGATCTGCCCGATTTTTATTTGCACATATAGGACAAATGACCCAATACCACGTCTTTTTGCTATGATTTCATTTCCTTTTTTTATTTTAATTTAATTCCTTTTTCTTTCATGTTTTTCGCCAAATATTCAACGTATTTCCCATATTATTCGATTGATTAACAGTTTGAAATCGCTCTTATTTATAATTAAAAAAAAAAAGAAAAATTATGATTATGATATAGGTGGTAATCATAAATATATTACCAATTGGGTTTTTTCTAAACGGAGCCTGGATACTTCATTTTATCAGTCCAACCAAGCCAACCATAAATCATTCTAATTGAAAATATTAATCTGGATACACCCCCATGAAATGGATCTCTAATTGCACTTCATTACACTTCCCGCTACAAATTTTTGATAATTCAATCAATCTTTTTGGGGCGAAACAGGGGATATCTCGATCGGGCGAGAGAACGGGGGAATCCCATATGACCCAATATATTTGACAAGTCGCACTATATGTCAACCCAGCTTGCATCGTTATCTCCCGGAACTTGAAAAGGAACTTTTGGAATACCAACAGGCATAAAGTAAAAAGAATGTAAAATTATATTTCGCTTTGATTGTGGAAGCGTAATACGTAATGTAATACGTAATAATGGTCTTATCTTAATAATATGTAATATTATATTTCACTTTGATTGTGGAAGCGTAATACGTAAATGTAATACGTAATAATGGTCTTATCTTAATAATATGTAATATTATAATATGTAATATTATATTTCACTTTGATTGTGGAAGCGTATACGTAATGTAATACGTAATAATGGTCTTATCTTAATAATATGTAATATTATAATATGTAATATTATATTCACTTTGATTGTGGAAAGCGTAATACGTAATGTAATACGTAATAATGGTCTTATCTTAATAATATGTAATAATGGTCTTAATAATATGGGCCTTTATCATATTTTATACATAGATAGACTAAGGCCATAAAATAAAGAAAGGCGGAATGAATGAAAGAGAATTCTTACGAATAGGTCCTTTGAATGATGAACAAATAGGGATGCATTCATTCATA
Source organism: Durio zibethinus (assembly GCF_002303985.1). Next base: position 6,979 of record NW_019168335.1, read on the forward strand.
AAAAATAGGATCAACCCCCATTGCGTATTGATACTTATCGAGTATAGAATAGATCTGCTTCTCTTTTTTCTTCTGAGCCGAATTCTTCCCTTATTACTAATGGAATAGAACAAACATTAATCCTTTCTCCGAAAGAATCCACCGAAAAGGGGAGGTATTCCAATGCAATAAAGTTACATAGTGTCTATTTTTCGTTGATTTGATAAAGGGGTATTTCCATGGGTTTGCCTTGGTATCGTGTTCATACTGTCGTATTGAATGATCCCGGTCGCTTGCTTTCTGTTCATATAATGCATACAGCTCTGGTTGCTGGTTGGGCCGGTTCAATGGCTCTATATGAATTAGCTGTTTTTGATCCCTCCGATCCCGTTCTTGATCCAATGTGGAGACAAGGTATGTTCGTTATACCCTTCATGACTCGTTTAGGAATAACCAATTCATGGGGCGGTTGGAGTATTACGGGGCGGACTATAACAAATCCGGGTATTTGGAGTTACGAAGGTGTGGCCGGAGCACATATTGTGTTTTCTGGCTTGTGCTTCTTGGCAGCTATCTGGCATTGGGTATATTGGGATCTAGAAATTTTTTGTGATGAGCGCACAGGAAAACCCTCTTTGGATTTGCCCAAGATTTTTGGAATTCATTTATTTCTCTCAGGAGTGGCTTGCTTTGGCTTTGGCGCATTTCATGTAACAGGATTGTATGGTCCTGGAATATGGGTGTCCGACCCTTATGGACTAACCGGAAAGGTACAACCTGTAAATCCAGCGTGGGGCGTGGAAGGTTTTGATCCTTTTGTTCCGGGAGGAATAGCCTCTCATCATATTGCAGCAGGGACATTGGGCATATTAGCGGGCTTATTCCATCTTAGTGTCCGTCCGCCCCAACGTTTATACAAAGGATTACGTATGGGAAATATTGAAACCGTCCTTTCCAGTAGTATAGCTGCTGTCTTTTTTGCAGCTTTTGTTGTTACTGGAACTATGTGGTATGGTTCAGCAACTACCCCCATCGAATTATTTGGTCCTACTCGTTATCAATGGGATCAAGGATACTTCCAGCAAGAAATATATCGAAGGGTTAGTGCTGGGTTAGCCGAAAATCAAAGTTTATCAGAAGCTTGGTCTAAAATTCCTGAAAAATTAGCTTTTTATGATTACATTGGCAATAATCCGGCAAAAGGAGGATTATTCAGAGCGGGTTCAATGGACAACGGGGATGGAATAGCCGTTGGGTGGTTAGGACACCCTATCTTTAGAGATAAAGAAGGGCGTGAACTTTTTGTACGTCGTATGCCTACTTTTTTTGAAACATTTCCGGTTGTTTTGGTAGACGGAGACGGAATTGTTAGAGCGGATGTTCCTTTTAGAAGGGCAGAATCGAAGTATAGTGTCGAACAAGTAGGTGTAACTGTTGAGTTCTATGGTGGCGAACTCAATGGAGTGAGTTATAGTGATCCTGCTACTGTGAAAAAATATGCTAGACGTGCTCAATTGGGTGAAATTTTTGAATTAGATCGTGCTACTTTGAAATCCGATGGTGTTTTTCGTAGCAGTCCAAGGGGTTGGTTTACTTTTGGGCATGCTTCGTTTGCTTTGCTTTTCTTCTTCGGACACATTTGGCATGGTGCTAGAACCCTGTTCAGAGATGTTTTTGCCGGTATTGATCCAGATTTGGATGCTCAAGTGGAATTTGGAGCATTCCAAAAACTTGGAGATCCAACTACAAGAAGACAAGTAGTCTGATGCAAGATTGCTTTGTTATTTTTCGCTTCTATTTTCTGTTTGTGATTTGACATAGGCTGCTGTAAAAATCTTGATTAAAATCGCTGCCTTTTCTTTGATTCTTGTTCTTTCGTTATTTTATTCGGGAGATGATTCTAAATAAATAGGTACGGAAGCTATAATTGTAAACCACGATCGAATTTATGGAAGCATTGGTTTATACATTCCTCTTAGTATCTACTCTAGGGATAATTTTTTTCGCTATCTTTTTTCGAGAACCGCCTAAAGTTCCAACTAAAAAAATGAAATGATTTTTCATTATCTCAATTGAAGTAATGAGCCTCCCAATATTATATTGGGAGGCTCATTACTTCAATTAGTCCCCGTGTTCCTCGAATGGATCCCTTAATTGTTGAGAGGGTTGCCCAAAGGCAGTATATAAGGCGTACCCAGTAAAACTTACAAGTAAACCAGATATAGAGATGGCGACTAAAGTTGCTGTTTCCATTATTATATAATTATATAAATAATATATATAAATATAAATATAAATATAAATAATATAAATATAAATATAATTTCAAGATCACAATGGATCTATGATAAGATCGTTTATTTACAGCGGAATGATATACAAAGTCAACAGATCTCACTGAATACAAAATAAGATTTATGGCTACACAAACCGTTGAGGGTAGTTCTAGATCTGGTCCAAGACGAACTGTTGTAGGGGATTTTTTGAAACCATTGAATTCGGAATATGGTAAAGTAGCTCCTGGATGGGGAACGACTCCTTTGATGGGTGTCGCAATGGCTTTATTTTCGATATTCTTATCTATTATTTTGGAGATTTATAATTCTTCCGTTTTACTGGATGGAATTTCGCTGAATTAGATTCACAAGAACCACGAAGCCTCGCTTTTCAATACAAAAAGTGAAACTTTTAGTTCTCGGATTTTTTTTAGCCCATTCTATTTTGGTAGTTCGACCGCGAAATTTTTTTTGTTTCTGTATTTCCGGAATATGAGTGTGTGACTTGTTATAATTGATCCTATTGATAGTACAGAAAATGGGTCTGTCCTCTTGATCGAGATAGTTTTATCCCGTCGGATAGCCATTCTAGTATCTGGAGCACGGAATATATGAAATGGATCACGAAGTATTCGAACTATGATTCATACTTAATATTCAAACCTCGCGGCCGGACTCAAAAAAAAAAAAATTTTCAAAGAAAGAGGTTTTTTATTTATAAATCGAGAAATTTTTTCTTCTTTCAAACTCTCATTTAGTTTATGCTTATTTTGATCAAAGGACAAACCTTTCTTTTCTTTGTATTTTTATTTATTATATCTATTCTATTCATTGAATAAGTGATGATCCAATAATTCTTACTCAAAGAATCTTTGGACTTAGTTTGAAGGTTTTATTGAATCATCGCGGTTCTGGTATGAATCTGAAGTTTCAATTGATTCATAGGGTCTTAACAAGAGAATTCCTATTAAAAATAAAGAAAACAAGAATAAAGCCACATTCCATATAAATAACAAATCAAAGCAAAGAAAAAGAAAAGAAATAAGTAGGTAAATAGAAGATTCAAGAGGCCTGATCAACATAAAGACGAATGCGCCGACTTGATTTTTTGGCATTATAATTACAACTACAAAAAAGAGCTTTCGGATTTTTACTCTTTTGTGTCTTCAGATAAAATTGAATGAAAAGATTAAGAAGTTTCAAACTTTCTATTCCATATCCGTTTCAGCTATTATTTGGGTGTTTTTGTTTGAGCTGTACGAGATGAAATTCTCATATACGGTTCTCAGGGGGGGAGTCCTCTTGGTTTACCTATCTCAATAAAGTCTATGATTGGTTCGAAGAACGCCTCGAGATTCAGGCGATTGCAGATGATATAACTAGTAAATATGTTCCTCCTCATGTTAACATATTTTATTGTCTAGGAGGAATTACGCTTACTTGTTTTTTGGTACAAGTAGCTACAGGATTTGCTATGACTTTTTACTATCGTCCAACCGTTACTGAGGCTTTTACTTCTGTTCAATACATAATGACTGAAGCTAACTTTGGTTGGTTAATCCGATCAGTTCATCGATGGTCGGCAAGTATGATGGTCTTAATGATGATCCTGCACGTATTTCGTGTCTATCTCACTGGTGGTTTTAAAAAACCTCGCGAATTGACTTGGGTTACAGGCGTGGTTCTGGCTGTGTTGACTGCATCTTTTGGTGTAACAGGTTATTCCTTACCTTGGGACCAAATTGGTTATTGGGCAGTCAAAATCGTAACAGGCGTTCCGGAAGCTATTCCGGTAATAGGATCGCCTTTGGTAGAGTTATTGCGTGGAAGTGCTAGTGTGGGACAATCCACTTTGACCCGTTTTTATAGTTTACACACTTTTGTATTACCCCTTCTTACTGCTGTATTTATGTTAATGCATTTCCTAATGATACGTAAGCAAGGCATTTCTGGTCCTTTATAGAGAATATAGACCATAGCTATATTGTAACCAATCATTTATCTTATTACTTGCCAATCATTTATCTTATTACTTGGGGGAGGAACAATAGTATTTCATTGCTACAAATATGGATTGTTGAAAAAAAAAAAAAAATAAGACATGTATTTGGATATTTCCTTTCAACTCCACAATATTCTATTATTTATTTGATATGACATGAATAGTTGAAGGGAATTCCCCGAAGAGAAAATGGATTATGGGAGTGTGTGACTTGAACTATTGATTGGGCCATGCAGAAATATGCCTTTATCTGCTACATTGGAATTCACAACCAAATGTGTCTTTGTTCCAACCACCGTGTAAGCCCCATACAAAGGATAGGCTGGTTCGCTTGAAGAGAATCTTTTCTATGATCAGACCTGACGATGTCGTGTATGAACAGGGCTCCGTAAGATCCAGTAGAATAAGTGATTTGGCATAATGCAAATTAGATTTTATTTATTTATTTTTATTTTTTTTTTACTTTCTTATCTTAATAGTATGAAAATACATTCATTTCTTCTGCATCGACCCGATTTATTATTATTATACTATCGGAGTGAAACAAGGGATCTAAAGAAGAGCAAAGGCTAGACTATATTAGTAACAAGTAAATCCTTTGTATGTAAAAAATCTCGATATATTTTTGGGATAAAGGTGAATCGCAAGGCCTAAGACGACCCAGAAAGCACTTGATCACGATCAACTTTGTACGCCTACTTGGGTATTGAGCATTTACCTGTAAAAATGGCATTCCTTGGAATGTATAGTTGCAACTTCGTAAAATGGAATCAGGTAACTTTTTTCTTACATATGAAATCATTCATATATGTGTGGATAACATATAGATTCATTTTATATGTATCCGTTTGTATCCATTTGATTCGATTGATTTTTGCTTGAGCCGGATGATGAAAAATTATCATGTCCGGTTCCTTCGGGGGATGGATCTAGAAAAATTCACCTATCCTAATAACAAAAAACCTGACTTGAACGATCCTGTATTAAGAGCTAAATTAGCTAAAGGTATGGGTCATAATTATTATGGGGAACCCGCATGGCCCAATGATCTTTTATATATTTTTCCAGTAGTAATTCTCGGTACTATTGCTTGTAACGTAGGCTTAGCGGTTCTAGAACCTTCAATGATTGGTGAACCCGCGGATCCATTTGCAACTCCTTTGGAAATATTACCTGAATGGTATTTCTTTCCTGTATTTCAAATACTTCGTACAGTACCTAACAAGTTATTGGGTGTTCTTTTAATGGTTTCAGTACCTGCGGGATTATTAACAGTACCTTTTTTGGAAAATGTTAATAAATTCCAAAATCCATTTCGTCGTCCAGTAGCGACAACCGTTTTTTTGATTGGTACTGCGGTGGCCCTTTGGTTGGGTATTGGAGCAACATTACCGATTGATAAATCCCTAACTTTAGGTCTTTTTTAAATTGAATCAATTTTAAAATAAAATATCATGATGTGCGTATCTAGGGAGTAGTCACTTCAAAGTCAAAGTGAATTCTCCCTAGATACATTTATTCAATTCTGGTCCCAATATATGGATTGTGCTGAAGGTTCAAAATCCATTTTCGTTTTTTTTTTTTTTTCTAATTTTCTAAAGTAAAAAAAAAAAAATGAAATAAATCCTAAATCCAATGGATTTAAAATTTTGGTAAATCAATTTCGCAATGCTTTTCTACTTCTTTTCTAGAATGCCCAATATTTGTTTTACATCTTCTATGCGAAAGTGTTCAATTTTCATAAGGTCTTCTTGACTGTTATTCAAAAGGTCCAATAATGTATGTATATTGGACTTTTTGAGACAATTATAGATCCTGGGAGGCAATTCTGATTGGTCAATAAAAATATATTTCAATGCTATTTCTTTTTTCTTTTTTCTTAGTTTAGCTAATCTATCATGAAAAGGAAAAAAAGGTAAAGTAACGTTGTGTTGATTGTTTTCTAAATGTAAGTTTTCTTCTTCCGCATCTAGAAAGGGAATAAATAAATCAATCAAATTCCGAGAGGCTTCATGAAGTGCTTCTTTAGGAGTTAAACTTCCATTTGTCCATATTTCTAGAAAAAGTATCTCCTGTTTTTCATTATCATTCCCATAACAATGAATACTATGATTCGCATTTCGAACAGGCATGAATACAGCATCTATAGGATAACTTCCGTCGTGAAAGTTCTTTGGCGTTTTTATACCGTATCCTCTATTTCTCTCGATTTGTAATCCAATACACAAATCAATTGGTTCGGTTAGGCTAGCTATATGCTGTGTATTATCAACGATTTCCACAGAAGGCGGTAAGATGATGTCTTGAGCAGTTACATATCCGGGACCCTTGGCACAAATAAAGGCGTTACGAGTTCCATACAAATTACTTCTCAATACAATTGCTTTTAAATTCATTAAAATTTCATGTACTGATTCTTGAATACCTACTATGGTAGAATATTCGTGTGGTATTTTCTCAGATTTTGCACGTGTAATACATGTTCCTTCTATTTCTCCAAGCAAAGCTCTTCGCATCGCAATGCCTATTGTGTCGGCTTGGCCTTTCATAAGTGGAGACAGAATAAAGCGTCCATAATAAAGACGCTTACTATCTGTTCTTGATTCAACACACTTCCACTGCAGTGTCCGAGTAGAGACTTTTACTTTCTCTCGAACCATAGTAATATTATTTTATTTGATCAGATCATTGAATCATTTATTTCTCTTGAAATCTCTTTAGTGTTTATTTCTACACACGTTTTTTTTTAGGAGGTCTACAGCCATTATGTGGCATAGGGGTTACATCCCGTACGAAACTTAATAGTATACCACTTCTACGAATAGCTCGTAATGCTCCATCTCTTCCGAGACCAGGACCTTTTATCAGAACTTCCACTCGTCGCATACCTTGGTCTACTACTGCTCGAATAGCATTTCTCGCTGCGGTTTGAGCAGCAAAAGGAGTCCCTCTTCTTGGACCCTTGAATCCACAAGTACCGGCGGAGGAAGAAGAAATTACCTGACCCCGTACATCTGTAATAGTAACAATGGTATTGTTGAAACTTGCTTGAACATGAATAACTCCTTTTGGTATTCTACGTGCACTTTTCCGTGCACTACTGCGCCCATTCCTACGTGAACCAACTTTTGGTATAGGTTTTGCCATATTTTATCATTTCATAAGGATAAGTCAGAGATATATGGATATATCCATTTCATGTCAAAACAGATCTTCTATTTTTATTTGTTCATCGCTTTCTTTAAGATTAGTTTCTTTTCTTTAACTTTAAGGAGTTCTTTTTAGAATAGAAAGATTATCCTTGTCTCTGTTTATGTCTCGGGTTGGAACAAATTACGACAATTCGTCCCCTCCTACGGATTAGTCGACATTTTTCACAAATTTTACGAACGGAAGCCCTTATTTTCATAGTTGTTATTCCTTAAATTTTTCCGAATCTACTTATTGGAAGAAAATAAGTTTCTTGAAATTTTTGAACCTTGAATTGGATCCCCCTGAAAGGAATCTTGAAGTTGAAAAAACTACCTAATCGTTCGAATCCTTGTTGCGGAGTCTATAAATTATACGCCCCCTGGTTGAATCATAAGCACTTACTTCACTTTTGTTGACTCTATCCCACGGTGGTATACGTATAAAACTCGATCGGACCCTTCCTGAAACATAACCTAGAATCAGATCTTCATTATCTAAAGGAATCTGGAGTGGACGTGATTCACTAATTAAACCTCCATGAATCCATTTTTGTTCTTTTATTCCAGGTAAAACTTCCTTGACGTATCAACTACTGTAGGGCAGGAGGAGTTCTATTAGACAACCCGTGCTTTTTTTTTTCACAAATGGAAAGTTTCGGATTCGGATACAATTCGGATGTTAGACAGATTACCATATATAACACAAAATTTCTCCGCCGATTCCTTCTAGTCGAGCCTCCCGGTCTGTCATTATACCCCGAGAAGTAGAAAGAATTACAATCCCCATCCCGCCTAAAATTCTAGGAATTTGTTGATAGTTAGAATAGATTCGTAGACCGGGTCGACTGATCCGTCGTAAATTTAAAATAGTTCTATATGGTCCTTTCCTATTCCTTCTATGCCGTAGGGTTAAAACCAAAAAATATTTGTTTCTTTCCCGATGTTTCCTTATGTTATCGATAAAACCTTCTCGTAAAAGTATTTTAACAATGTTTTCAGTGATGTTAGTAGATCCTATTCGAATCGTTCCTTTTCTATTCATGTCAGCATTTCGTATAGAAGTTATTATGTCAGCAATAGTGTCCTTACCCATGGTAAACTAAAATTATTGTTGCTCCCGAATTTTGATATAACCAACATGTTCTTTTTTTTTTTTACTTAGTAAAGGTATATACGTGAGACACAATCTACTAATTAATCTATGTCATTTAAATACTCTAATTTAAATACTATAACTATATTGAATTGAGGTCTCGTCTTATAATACCTCAGGAGCTAATGAAACTATTTTAGTGAAATTTAACTGTCTCAATTCCCCGGCGATCGCACCAAAAATTCGAGTTCCTTTTGGATTTCCTTTTTGATCAATGACAACTGCAGCATTGTCATCATATCGTATTATCATACCGTTGTCGCGTTTGAGTTCTTTACAAGTACGTACAATTACAGCTCTGATCACTTCTGATCTTTCTAGAGGTGCCTTTGGTACTGCTTTCTTGATCACAGCAACAATAACGTCACCAATATGAGCATATCGGCGATTACTAGCTCCTATGACTCGAATACACATTAATTCTCGGGCCCCGCTGTTATCTGCTACATTCAAATGGGTCTGAGGTTGAATCATTTTTTTTAATCTCTTCTTTCAATGGAACAAAGGACGAAGAAAAAAAGAAATATTGTTTGTCAAAAAAAAAAAAAAAAGGAAACCCGCAATTGTTTTTTTTATTCCCAAGACTTCTTTCCTTTGGTTCTATATTCCTATCCTGAAATAATGAATTGAGTTTTTATAGGCATTTTGGACGCCGCTATTGAAATAGCCTTTCTTGCTATATTTTCGGCTACTCCGCTCATTTCATAAAGTATTCTGCCCGGTTTAACGACAGCTACCCAATACTCGGGAGATCCTTTCCCCGAACCCATACGTGTTTCTGTAGATCTTACCGTAACTGGTTTGTCTGGAAATATACGTACCCATATTTTTCCACCACGGCGTACATTTCGTGTCATTGCGCGGCGCCCCGCTTCTATTTGTCTAGATGTAATCCAAGCGGGTTCAAGTGCTTGAAGAGCATATCTACCGAAACAAATGCGATTACCTCGATAAGATATTCCTTTCATTCTTCCTCTATGTTGGTTACGAAATCTGGTTCTTTTTGGGTTATAGTTGATGGTTGTTTATTAATTCCATCTCTACTACAGAACTGGACATGAGAGTTTCTTCTCATCCAGCTCCTCGCGAAAAAAATGACTAAAAAATATTTTATTTTATTCTTAAGATATATAGGTAGTTACTGAATAATAGATTGAATCCTGGGATTCTTTGCTTTGAGATTTTATCTGATCTATTTGAGATTTTATCTGATCTATTATAAATTTGTATATCTTGTTTGGATATATATTGGATATATATATAAGTAATTAAACATGGATTCTATTTATAGATAATGTCTTATCTTGTTTTTGTTATAATGTTATAACGAATCTTTATTTTGTTTTGTCTTTTTTTATCATATTCATCTCGGATCGACAAAAATTTAACAATCAAATAAAATGAAAATAAAATTTTTAAAATGAAAATAAAAAAAAAAATGAAAATAAAATTTTTAAAATGAAAATAAAATTTTCGCGGGCGAATATTTACTCTTTCAATATCTATTTCAGTTGTCGGGTTAACTCATGACCTCTCAGAATCAGAACAGAATAAAAAGAAATGAAGTGGTCTCTGGTTTGTTCCGCCATCCTACCCGATAAATCATTAGGATTCGTTTTCAATAGAATCCTCTGCATTCACGGGTTCCGTCGTCCCCATCGCTTCTCGATTAATGCTTAGGTCTGAATTCTCCAATGGAGCCTTAATTTAATATTTAATAAAAATTTAATATTTAATAAAAATAAAAATTTAATATTTAATAAATAATATTTAATAAAAAAATTTGTTAATTTGTTCTTTAGTCAACCTTCTCAGTCTTTATTGACTTAAGGCTCTTGATTTTTTCTTCGATGAACAGATATTCATCTAATTATTGATGAATCTCTATTGATGCTCTATTACATTGCTCTTTATGAGATGC
>NW_019168336.1:0-22970 GCF_002303985.1 Durio zibethinus
AATTCATACTTGCTTATTTGAAATAAAATAAAATAAATTTATTAATATTTCAAAAATTAATAAGTAAGAGATTTAAAAATAATTCATTTACCTAACCAGTTCTAATAATTATGACCATTTTAAAATCATAATGACCTTTTGTTTTATAATAAAACAATTATTTCAGTACATAAAGGCTTATCAAAAATAAAATAATATTACTTTATTAATATTTCAAAAATTGAGAAGTTGGAGATTTAAAAAATAAATCAATCTATCGAATCAGTTCAAATAATTGTGCCATCTGAATAATTATCTATTTCAAATTGTTATGACTTTTGTTTTGTCATAAAACAATTATTTACATTTAAGCCTATTTATAAAGAATACTAATTTATTAGTATTTCAAAAATTAATGAGTAAGAGATTTAAAAAATAAATTGTTTAGCAATAGTTCAAATAATTATGACTATTTAAACAATTATATATTTCAAATTGTTATAATTTTTTTTTATCATAAAAAATTATTTTTTCATACAAGCTATTTGAAATAAATAATACTAATTTATATATTTAAAAATTAATGACTAGAGATTTAAAAAAAATTGTTTGCCAAACAATTCAAGTATTAAATGCTATATGAATGACTATCTATTTCAAATGTTATGATTTTTTTTTATCATAAATATTTTGTTCATATAAGTTATGAAATATGAAATTAATATATTATGAAAATTAATAACTAAGAGAGTAAAAAAAAATTGTTTGCCAAACCAATTCAAGAGTAAAGCGTTATATGAATGACTAACTATTTCAAATTGCATGACCTTTTTATTTTATGATTGAAACATATGTTTTGGTTCATATAAGTTTGGTTCGGAATAAATAATATTAAATTGATTTAATATTTTGGAAAAATTATTAAGAAGATTTAAAAGTATATATGTTTAAACCAAACCAGTTCAATTAGTTATAACAATTTGAATAATTATTTATTTCCAATCGTTATAACCAATATTTTTGTTATAAAACAATTGTCTCTATTGATGCAATCTTATTTGAAATAAAATAATGCTAATTTATTAATATTCTAAAAACTAATAAGTAATGGATTTAAAAATGAATATGTTGGCCTGACCAGTGCAAACAGTTATAACTGTTTGAACAATTATATATTTCAAATTGTTATGACCTTTTATTTAATAAAAAACAATTATTTTTATTCGTACAAGCTTATTCAAAATAGCAAATTCTAATTTATTGATATTTAAAAAATTAATAAGTAAGATATTTAAAAACTAAATCTGTTTATTGAACAAGTACAAATAGTTATGATTATTTAACCAATTACCTATTTCAAATTGCTATAGCCTTTTTTTTGTCATAAAATAATTTTTTCTATTCATACAAGCTTATTTCAATTAAAATAATACAAATTTATTAATATTCAGACAATGAATAAATAAAAGACTTAAAAATAACTATGTTTACTGAATAAATTCAAAAAATTGTGACTATTTAAATAAATTATTTTCAAATTTATCTATACCTTTTTGTCTTCATAAAACATTGTTTTTGTTCAATACAAGCTTATTCAATTAAATAATATTTAAAACATTTTCTAATCACGAATTTTAAAATAAATATTTTTAAAAACAAGTCAAAAGTACATAATGTTTAGAATACATTATCTTTGAAATTGATTATATGTCCTATGTTCATCATAAAAAAATTATTCAATAAAAGAAATTATTTTTAAATATCTTATTATTAAATTTCAAAAATTAATGAAAGAGATTTAAAATAAATTTATTTCAAATAAGTTAAATATTAACTAATAAACATTTTTATTCCAAATCAATGATATAGTTTTGAATAAATAATTGTTCTGTTCACTACAAGCTTATTTCAAATAAAATAAATATAAATTTATCTAATATTCTAAAAATTTAATAAGTAAATTTTAAAAATAAATATGTTTTCTGAGCACGTTCAAATAGTTATAACTATTTGAATAATTATCTATTTTAAATAATTATGACCTTTTGTTTTGTCATAAACCAATTGTTTCTATTCATACAAGCGTATTCAAAATAAATAATACTAGTTTATTAATATTCCGAAAATAATAAGTAAAAGATTTAAAAATAAATTTATTTGCCGAACAAGTTCAAATAGCTATGCTTGTTTGAACAATTATTGATTTCAAATAGTTATGATGATTTGTTTTAGCGTAAAACAATTATTTCTATTATTGCAAGTGTATTCAAAATAAAATAATACTAATTTATTAATATTCTAAAAATTAATAGGTAGAAGATTTAAAAAAAAATCATTTACCGAACAAGTTCAAATAGTCATGTCCATCGAAACAATTATCTATTTCAAATTGTTATGACCTTTTGTTTTGTCATAAAACAATTGTTTCTATTCATGCAAAATTATTCAAAATAAAATAATACTAATTTATTAATATTTTAAAAATTAATAAGAGATTTAAAAACTACATCTGTTTACCGATATAGTTTAAATAATTATTAATATTTGAACAATTATCTATCTCAAATCGTTGTGATATTTATTTTATCATAAAACAATTGTTTCTTTTCATACAAGCTTATTCAGATTAAAATAATACTAATTTAACAATATTCCAAAAATTAATAAGCGCTTTGAAAAATAAATGTGTTTGTTAAACTAGTTCAAATAGTTAAGACTATTAAAATAATTATCTATTTCAAATTATTTTGACATTTTGTTTAGTAATAAAACAATTATTTTAATTCATACAAGCTTATTACAAATAAAATAATAGTAATTTATTAACATTCAAAAAATTAATAAGCAAAAGATTTAAAAAATAAATCTATTTATCAAACAAGTTCAAATAGATTTAACTATTTGAATAACTATCTATTTAAATTGTTATGACCTTTTGTTTTGTCATAAAATAATTGTTTCATTTCATAAAAACTTATTTGAAATAAAATAATACTACTTTATTAATATTTCAAAAATTAATAGTTATGACTATTTGAACAAATATCAATCTCAAATCATTATGATATTTGTTTTCTCATAAAACAATTGTTTTTTATCATAAAAGCTTATTTGGACAAAAAAATACTAATTTAATAATATTTCAAAAATTAGTGAGATTTAAAAAAATATATGTATTTGCTGAACCAGTTCAAATAGTTAAGACTATTAGAATAATTATCTATTTCAAATCGTTCTAACCTTTCTTTAGTCCTATAATAATTGTTTCAGTTCATACAAGCTTATTCATAATAGAATAATACTAATTTATTAACATTCCAAAAATTAATAAGCAAGAGATTTGAAAAGATAAATTTGTTTACTAAACAAGTTGCAAAAAGTTATGACTATTTGAACAATTATTGATTTAAAATCATTATGACTTTTTGTTTTGTCATAAAACAATTGTTTTAGTTCATAAAGCTTATCCAAAAGAAAATAATACTACTTTATTATTATTTCAAAAGTTAATAAGTAAGAGATTTAAAAAATAAATTGGTTTACTGAATAAGTTCAAATAATTATTGCCATTTGAACAACTATCTGTTTCAATTAGTTATTACCTTTTGTTTTATCACAAAACAATTGTTTTTCAACATATAAGCTTGTTTGAAATGAAATAATATTAATTTACTAATATTTCAAAAAGTAATAAGAGATTTAAAAAATAAATCTGTTTACTGAACTAGTTCAAATAGTTATGACTATTTGAACAATTATCTATTTCATATTGTTATAACATTTTGTTCTATAATAAAACAATTGTTTCTATTCATACAAGCTTATTTGGAATAAAACAATACTAATTTAGTAATATTTTGAAAATTAATAGGTAAGAGATTTAAAAAATAAATTCATTCGCCAAACCAATTCAAATAGTTAAGACTATATAAACAATTATTGATCTCAAATTGTTATGACCTTTTGTTTTGTCATAAAACAATTATTTCAAATCATACAAGCTTATTCGGAATAGAGTAAAACTAATTTATTAATATTTAAAAAATTTATAAGAGATTTAGAAAATAATTCTATTTACTAAACCAGTTCAAATAATTACAACTATTTGAACAATTATCTCTTTCAAATCATTATTACTTTTTATTTTGTCATAAAACAATTGTTTTTGTTAATATAAGTTTGTTTAAAATAAAATAATACTAATTTATTAATATTTATCAAACCAATAAAAAATGTTATGACTATTTGAACAATTATTTATTTCAAATTGTTATAACTTTTTGTTCTATTATAAAACAATAGTTTTTGTTCATACAAGCTTATTTGGATTAAATTAATACCAATTTATTAATATTTCAACAATGAATAAGTAAAAAATTTTAAAAATAAATATGCTTACCAAACTAGATCAAATAGTCATGATTGTTTGAATAATTATCTATTTCAAATCATTATGACTTTTTGTTTTCTCATAAAAAAATCATTTTGGTTCAAATGAGCTTATTCAAAATAAAATAATACTAAGTTATTAATATTTTGAAAATTAATAATTAAGAGATTTAAAAAATGAATCTATTTAACAAACAAATTTAAATAATGATGATTATTTGAACAATTATCTATTTGAAATTGCTATAACCTTCTGTTTAGTTATAAAATGATTTTTTTCTATTCATAGAAGTTTATTTCAAATAAAATAATATAAATTTATTAATATTAAGACAATTAATAAGTAAAAGATCTAACAAATAAATCTATTTACTAAACAAGTTCAAATCTTTATGATAATTTGAACAATTATTTATTTCAAATTGTTATAACCTTTTGTTTTGTCATAAAACAATTGTTTATGTTTATACAAGCTTATTCAGATTAAAAAAATATTAATTTATTAATATTTCAAAAAATAATAAGTAAAAGATTTAAAAAATAAACATGTTTATTAAACAAGTTCAAATGGTCATGAGTATTTGAATAATTATTTATTTCAAATCATTGTGACCTTTTGTTTTGTAATAAAACAATTGTTTTTGTTCATATAAGTTATTTGAAATAAAATAATACTAATTTATTAATATTCTAAAAATTAATAAGTAAGAGAATTAAAAATTAATCTATTTATCAACGATGTTCAAATAATTATGACTATCTAAACAATTATCTATTTCAAAAGATTATGATTGTTTGTTTTGTCATAAAAAAAATTGGTTCTATTCATGCAAGCTTATTTCGAATAAAATAATATAAATTTATTAATATTTCAAAAATTAATAAGTAAAATTTAAAAATAAATATGTTTTTTGAACACGTTCAAATAGTTATAACTATTTGAACAATTATCTATTTGAAATTGTTATGAGCTTTTGTTTCGTCATAAACCAATTGTTTCTGTTCATAAAAGCTTATTTGGAATAAAATGATACTAATTTATTAAAATTCCAAAAATTAATAAGTAAAAGATTTAAAAAATAAATCTATTTACCGAGCGAGTTCGAATAGTTATGACCCTTCAAATAATTATTTATTTCAAATCATTTTGATCTTTTGTTTTTCATAAACAATTGTTTCTATTCATACAATTTTTTGAAATAAAATAAATACTAATTTATGAATATTCTAAAATTAATAAGTTGGAGATTTTGAAAAAATAAATCTGTCTACCGAACAAGTTTAAATAGTCATGTCTATTTGAATTATCTATTTCAAATCATTATGACATTTTTTTTATCATAAAATGATTGCTTCTATTAATACAAAATTATTCAGAATAAAATAATACTAATTTATTAATATTTGTAAATTAATAAGAGATTTAAGGATTAAATCTATTTATCGACCAATTCAAATACTTATGACTATTTGAATAATTATCTATCTCAAATCATTATGATCTTTGTTTTGTAATAAAACAATTGCTTTTTTCATACAAGCTTATTCAAAGTAAAATATTACTAAATTAATACTATTCTAAAAAATAATAAGAAAGAGATTTAAAAAATAAATGAGTTTACCGAACCAATTCAAATAGTTAAGACTATTAGAACAATTATCTATTTCAAATCATTCTTACCTTTTATTTAGTCATAAAACAATTATTTCAGTTCATACAAGATTATTCAAAATAAAATAATAGTAATTTATTAACTTTCAAAAAATTAATGAGCAAGAGATTTAAATAAAATAAATCTATTTATCAAACAAGTTCAAATATATTTGACTATTTGAACAATTATTTATTTAAAGTCGTTATGACCTTTTATTTTGTCATAAAACAATTGTTTCATTTCATAAAGTCTTATTCAAAATAAAATAATACTACTTTATTAACATTTCAAAAATTAATAAGCAAGAGATTTAAAACTAAAGTTGTTTTCTGAACTAGTTCAAATAGTTATGACTATTTGAACAAATATCAATCTCAAATCATTATGATCTTTGTTTTCTCATAAAATAATTATTTCTAATCATATAAGCTTATTCGGATAAAAATAATACTAATTTAATAATATTCCAACAATTAGTGAAAGATTTTAAAAATAAATGTATTTGCCAAACCAGTTCAAATAGCTAAGACTATTAGAATAATTATATATTTCAAATCATTCTAACCTTTTGTTTAGTCCTATAATAATTGTTTCAGTTCATACAAGCTTATTTGGAATAAAATAATACTAATTTATTAACATTCCAAAAATTAATAAGCAAGAGATTTGAAAATATAAATTTGTTTACTAAACAAGTTCAAAGAGTTATTACTATTTGAACAATTATCGATTTAAAATCGTTATGACCTTTTGTTTTGTCATAAAACAATTATTTTAGTTCACAAAAGCTTATTCAAAAGAAAATAGTGCTACTTTATTATTATTTCGAAAGTTAATAAGTAAGAGATTTAAAAAATAAATCAGTTTACTAAATAAGTTCAAATAATTATGGCCATTTGAACAACTATCTATTTCATATTGTTATTATCTTTTGTTATGTAATAAAACAATTGTTTTTCAACATACAAGCTTATTCAAAATAAAATAATATTAATTTACAAATATTTCAAAGTTTAATAAGAGGTTTAAAAAATAAATTTGTTTACCAAACCAAATCAAATAGTTATGACTATTTGAGCAATTATCTATTTGAAATTGTTATAACATTTTATTCTATAATAAAACAATTATTTCTATTCATACAAGCTTATTCAGAATAAAATAATACTAATTTAGTAATATTCTGAAAATTAATAACTAAGAGATTTAAAAAATAAATCCATTTGTCAAACCAATTCAAACAATTATGACTATATGAATAATTATTTATCTCAAATTTTTATGACCTTTTGTTTTATCATAAAATAATTACTTCAGCTTATACAAGCTTATTCGAAATAGAGTAGAAATAGTTTATTAATATTTCAAAAATTTATAAGAGATTTAGAAATAATTTTATTTATCGAACTAGTTCAAATAATTATAACTATTTGAATAATTATCTATTTCAAATCATTATGACACCAGAGTGTCAACACATCTTACAACTTGGGTTGAGACTAAGGAAAACTTATCCAAAAATAAGATAGGCCTATCTTTGGTCCAAATCCACTAAATATATGCAAAAATAAGATGGGTTGGAATAAGGAGATTATGTTCACACTAGCTGGAAAAGAAGAGCATAAAGATGGATGGGATTATGCTCAGATTCATTATTATATAATCTATAAGAGTAAATGGGTTCACATGCAAATCCCTTGATTTTAGGCACAATTCTAGCAATTCAATTTGAAAGTTCCCATGCTTGGAGGGATGTTCCTAGCTTATTTATTTTCTATTATTCTTTAGTAGAAGGTAGAATAGAGTTTTCTTTATCCTTAAGCAATCTTTTAGATTGTTTTCAAGTTTTGTATCTCTTAGGTGGATTTCTTAGAGTGGTGAACTTCTATTGTTCTGTATCCTTCATTAGAATTCTTACGGTGGTGTTTTTGTATCCCTTAGTGTCTAGTCTTGGTAGTGAACTTTTATCCTTTTCAATCTAATAATCATATTCTACCATTATTAAACTTCTTGTGAGTTTTCTTCTTTGTGAGCTTTTTCTATTTGTAGTTACTCTTCAACATCTCAACCATCAATTCCCAGCATTAAATTGGTATCAGAGTTATGGCAAGTCATCATCATCAAGCACCAGTAGAAGATGTTGAAGCTAACACTAATGTTGTAGCAACTACAAATATTCACCCAAGGGATGCCCTCATAGAGGAAATGCGACAATAGATTCTTCAACTACAACAATAACTGCATATACAAGAAAAAAAGAAGAGATAAAGAGGTGAAGAAGGAGGAACAAAGAAGATGAAGGAGAGGCCAATCCATACCATGGAAACAATAGTGATTCTAATGATAACACCCCACCTCACCCACAGTAAGTCAGAGACTATCTACACAAAAACCAACTTCAACCTAGCATATTCAATCCGAAGATAGAGATTCCTAAGTTCAAGGGGAAGATGAAACCTAAATAATTCTTAAATTGGCTACACACAATGGAATGCATATTTCAATACCATGATGCCTCTGAACATCACAAAGTGAAGTTAGCGGCCATTAAACTTAGAAAGTATGCATCTTTTTGGTGGAAAATTTTGAAAAAGCAAAGGGAAAGAGAAGGTAGGAGAAAATTTACAACTTAGGAGAAGATGAAAAGAGAGTTAAAGAGAAAGTATATCCCATACGACTTTTGGCAAGATGTCTTACTTAGGCTCTATAACTTGAAGCAAAGAGATCTCTTAGTGCAGGAGTTTACAGTTGAGTTTGATCACTTTATGTTAAAATGTGAATTGGTGGGAGAGGAAAAGTAGACTATTGCTTGGTATCTTGGAGGATTGAAGATTGAGATAGTTAATATGGTACAACTATAACCCTATTGGACTTTCAATGATGTATGCAAGCTTGCCCTTAAGGTGGAAAGATAACAAAAGAAGGCTCATGGTAGCAACTTAAGATTTGGGTCTCGAGAAGGCTATATCAATAAAGGTGGCTCATCTAAGAATATTGTTCCTTTTATGCCCCATTCCAAAGTAGCCCCAGAAGAAAGATGAAACCTCAACAAGCAAGCCTCAATTTAGTGCATAAACCAAAAGGTGTTTTATATGTCAAGGGCTTGGACGCATTGCCTGAGAATGCCCAAATGAGAAGATTATGGCTCAAATAGAGGAAGACTTGGAGAAAAATGAGAGAAGCTGGCTAAAGAGGATCAAAACCTTGAAGAAGAGGAAGAGGTTACCTATGGTGATTGTGGAGCATCTTTAGTCATACAATTTAGCTTGAGTATCGCACCTGCTAAAAAAGAAGACTAGTTGTGTAAAAATGTGTTCCACACTCGGTGTACTACCCAACAATTTGAAATAAATAATTGTTCAATTAGCCATAAAGATTTGAACTTGTTTGGTAAACAAATTTATTTTTTAAATCTTTTAACTATTAATTGTCTTAGTATTAATAAAGTATATTATTTTATTCAAAATAAACTTGTATGAATAGAAAAAATCTTTCGGTGACAAAACAAAGGTTATAGCGATTTCAGATAGATAATTGTTTAAATACTTATAATTATTTAAACTTGTTTGGTAAATATATTCATTTTTTAAAATCTCTTAATATTAATTTTAGAAATATTAATAACTTAGTAATATTTTATTTCAAACTAGTAATATGAACTGAAAATAATTTTTTATGATAAATAAAAGGTCTTAACAATTTTCAAATAAATACTTCTCAAATAGTCCATGACTATTTGATTTTGTTCAATAAACATATTTATTTAAAAAAATTTTACTTATTAAATAGTTGAAATATTAACAAATTAGTATTATTTTAATGTGATAAACTTTTACAAGCAGAAATTATTGTTTTGTAATATAAAAAAAATCATAAGAATTTGAAAATAAATAATTGCTCAAATAGTCATAACTTTTGAACTGGTTTGTTAAAACGGATTTATTTTTTAAATCTATTATTAATTTTTGAAATATTAATAGATTAGTATTATTTTATTTTGAACAAACTTATGTGAACAAAAACATTTGTTTTATGACAAAACAAAAGGTCATAGCGATTTGAAATAGATAATTGTTCAAATAGTAATAATTATTTGAACTGGTTAGGTAAATAGAATTATTTTTTAAATCTCTTACATATTAATTTTTGAAATATTAATAAATTCAATATATATTTTTTTCCAAATAAGCTAGTATGAGTTGCAAAAAAATTGTCATAGAGATTTGAAATAGATAATTGTTCAAATAGTCATAATTATTTGAACTGGTTAGGTAAATAGAATTATTTTTTAAATCTCTTACATATTAATTTTTGAAATATTAATAAATTCAATTTATTTTTTTTCCAAATAAGCTAGTATGAGTTGCAAAAAAATTGTTTTATGACAAAACAAAAATGATTTGAAATAGATAATTGTTCATATAGTCTTAACTATTTGAACTAGTTTGGCAAATAAATTTATATTTTAAATCTCTTAATTATTAATTTTAAGAATATTTTCATATTGGTATTGTTTTATTTTGAATAAGCTTGTATGAACATAAATAATTGTTTTATGGCAAACCAAAAGGTTATAATGATTTGAATTATACAATTGCTCAAAGAGTTATAACTATTTAAACTAGTTCGGTATAAAGATTTTTTTTAAATCTCTTACTTATTATTTTTGAAAGATTAATAAATTACTATTATTTTATTTTGAATAAACATATATGATAAAAATCAATTGTTACATGACCAAACAAGAGGTAATAACGATTTGAAATAGATAATTGTTGAAATGGCCATAATTATTTAAACTGAATCGGTAAATAGATTCACCTTTTAAATTGCTCATTAATTTTCAAAATAGTAATAAATTAGTATTATTTTATTTTGACTAAGCTTGTATGAATTCAAACAATTGCTTTATGACAAAACAAAAGGTCATAACATTTTAAATAGACAATTGCTCAAATGGTCATAACTATTTGAATTTGTGCGATAAACAAATTTATTTTCAACTCTTGGTTATTAATTTTTGTATTATTAAGAAATTAGTATTATTTTATTTTGGATAAGCTTTTTATGAACTGAAACAATTGTTTTATGTTAAAACAAAAGGTCATAATAATTTTAAATAAATAATTATTTAAATAGTCATCACTATTTGAACTTGTTTGGTAAATAGATTTATTTTTTCAAATCATTTCCTTATTAATTTTTTGAATATTAATAAATTTAGATTATTTTATTCTAAAAAAGCTTGTAAAATATGAAACAAATATTTTATGACTAAATAAAAGGTCAAAATGATTTGAAATAGATATTTATTCTAATAGTTCTAACTATTTAAATTGACTCGGCAAACACATTTATTTTTTAAATATCTTACTTATTAATTTTTAGAATATTATTAAATTAGTATTATTTTTAATCAAATAAGCTTCTATGATCAGAAACAATTATTTTATGATAAAATAAAGATCTTAACAATTTGAGATTGATAATTGTTCAAACAATCATAACTATTTGAATTGATTCGGTAAACATATTTATTTTTTAAATCTCTTACTTATTAATTTTTGAGATATTAATAAATTAGTATTATTTTATTTTGAATAAGTTTGTATGATGAAAAATAATTGTTTTATGACAAAACAAAAAGTCATAACAATTTGTAATAGATAATCGTTCAAATGGCTATAATTATTCTAACTAATTCGATAAACAAATTTATTTTTTAAGTTTCTTACTTATTATTTTAGTAAGTATTAATAAATTAGTATTATTTTATTCCTTCTAAGCTTGTATTAACTGAAACAATTGTTTTGTGACAAATTAAAAGGTTATAATGATTTTAAATAGACAATTGTTCAAATAGTAATAACTATTTGAACTTGTTTGATAAACAAATTTTTTTAGATCTCTTTCTTATTAATTTTTTGAATGTTAATAAATTAGTATTAATTTATTCTGAATAAGCTTGTATAAACTGAAACAATTTTTTTATGACTAAACAAATGGTCAGAAGATTTCAAATAGATAATTATTCTAATAATCTTAACCATTTAAACTAATTCGATAAACAAATTTATTTTTTAAATATCTTATTAATTTTTGAAATATTATTAAATTAGAATTACTTTAATCAGAATAAGCTTGTATGAATAAAACATTGTTTTATGATAAAAGAAAAAGGTCATAATGATTTGAAATAGAGAATCATTCACATAGTCTTAACTATTTGAATTGGTTTAGTAATTAGATTTATTTTTTAAATTTTTTGACTATTAAGTTTCAAAATATTATTAAATTAGTATTATTTTATTTTGAATAAAGTAGTATGAATAGGACCAATTGTCTGATGACAAAATAAAAAGTTATAATGATTTGAAATAGATAATTATTCAAATAGTCAAAACTATTTAAAATGGTTTAGTAAATAGATTTACTTTTTAAAATCCTCTTATTGATTATTTTTTGAAAATATTACTAAATTAGTATTATTTTATTCCGAATAAAACTTATATGAATAGAAAAAATTGTTTATGATAGAACAAAAGGTTATAAACAATATGAAATAGATAATTGTTTAAATAGTCATAACTATTTGAACTGGTTCGGTAATACAGATTTATTTTTTAAAATCTCTTATTAATTCTTGAAATATTAGTAAATTAAATATTATTTTATTTCAATAAAGATTCTATATTGAAAAGCAATTGTTTTGTGAGAAAACAAAAGGTAATAACAATTTGAAAATAGATAGTTATTTAAATGGCCATAATTATTTGAACTAACATAGTAAACTAATTTATTTTTTAAATCTCTTACTTATTAACTTTTGAAATGTTCATAAGTAGTATTATTTTTATTTTGGATAAATTTTTGTGAACTAAAACAATTGTTTATGAACAAAAAAACAGGTCGTAACGATTTAAAATTGTAAATTATTCAGATAGTCATAACTATTTGAACTTGTTTAGTAACAAAGTTATTTTTTCAATCTCTTATTAATTTTTTGAATTTATTAAATTTGTTTTATTTTATTCGAATAAGTTTGTATGAATTGAAACAATTATTATATGACTAAACAAAGGTCAGAATAATTTGAAATTAAAAATTATTCTACTAGTTTAAATATTTGAACTAGTTAAGCAAATACTAATTTTTAGAACATTATTAAATTAGTATTATTTTTATCCAAATAAGCTTGTATGATTAGAAACAATTGTTTTATGAGAAAACAAATATCATAATGATTTGAGATTGATATTTGTTCAAATAGTCATAACATGCTTTTTAATTATTGAATATTAATAAAGTAGTATTTTTTTATTTCGGATAATTTTTAATGAATTGAAACAATTATTTTAATGTCAAAATAAAGGTCTAACAACTTTAAATAAATAATTGTTCAAATACTCAAATCTATTTGAACTTGTTCGGTGAAATGATTTTTTTTAAATCTCTTACTCATTAAATTTTTGAATGTTAATAAATTAGTATTACTTTTATTTTGAATAAGCTTGTATAAATTAAAAAATTATTTTATGACTAAACAAAAGGTCAAAATGATTTGAAACATAAAATTATTCTAATAGTCTTAACTATTAGAACTAGTTGGCAAACACTTTTTTTTTAATCTCTTAGTTTTTAAATTTTTGGAATATTATTAAATTAGTATTATTTTAATTTAAATAAAGTTTGTATGAAAAGAAACAATTGTTTTTACGATGAAATAAAGATCATAATGATTTGAGATAGATAATTCTTTACATAGTTAAAACTATTTAAACTGTTTCTGTAAACAAATTTATTTTTTAAATCTTTTATTAATTTTCAAATATTAATATATCAGTATTATTTTATTTTGAATAATTTTGCATGGACAAAAATAATTGTTTTATTAAAAAATAAAAGGTCATAATGATTTGAAATAGATAATTGTTCAAATGTCAAGGGCTTGGACGCATTGCCTGATAATGCCCAAATGAGAAGATTATGGCTCAAGTAGAGGAAGACTTGGAGGAAAATGAAGAGAAGCTGGCTAAAGAGGATCAAAACCTTAAAAAGGAGGAAGAGGTTACCTATGGTGATTGTAGAGCATCTTTAGTCATACAATTTAACTTGAGTATCGCACCTGTTAAAAAGGAAGACTAGTTGTGTAAAAATGTGTTCCACACTCGGTCTATTACCCAACAATTTGAAATAAATAATCGTTCAATTAGCCATAAAGATTTGAACTTGTTTGGTAAACAAATTTATTTTTTAAATCTTTTAACTATTAATTGTCTTATTATTAATAAAGTATATTATTTTATTCAAAATAAACTTGTATGAATAGAAAAAATCTTTTGGTGACAAACAAAAGGTTATAGCGATTTCAAATAGATAATTGTTCAAATACTTATAATTATTTAAACTTATTTGGTAAATATATTCATTTTTTAAATTTCTTAATCATTAATTTTCAGAATATTAATAACTTAGTAATATTTATTTCAAACTAGTTAATATGAACTGAAATATTTTATGATAAAATAAAAGGTCTTAACAATTTTCAAATAATACTTACTCAAATAGTCATGACTATTTGATTTGTTCAATAAACTATTTTATTTTAAAAAATTTTTACTTATTAATTGTTGAAATATTAATAAAATAGTATTATTTAATCTGATTAAACTTTTACAAGCAAAATTATTGTTTTGTAATATAACAAAATCATATGAATTTCAAATAAATAATTGCTCAAATAGTCATACACGTTTTAAACTGATTTGTTAAACAGATTTAATTTTTATTAAATCTATTATTAATTTTGAAATATTAATAGATTAGTATATCTTTTATTTTGAACAAACTTATGTGACAAAACATTTGTTTTAATGAACAAAACAAAAGGGTCTAGCATTTGAAATGATAATTGTTCAATAGATCATAATTATTTGAACGGTTAGGTAAATAGAATTATTTTTTTAAATCTCTTACATATTAATTTTTGAAATATTAATAAATTCAATTTTTTTTCCAAATAAGCTAGTATGAGTTGCAAAAAAATTGTTTTACGACAAAACAAAATGATTTGAAATAGATAATTGTTCATATAGTCCTTAACTATTTGAACTAGTTTGGCAAATAAATTTATATTTTAAATCTCTTAATTATTAATTTTAAGAATATTTTCATATTAGTATTGTTTTATTTTGAATAAGCTTGTATGAACATAAATAATTGTTTTATGGCAAAACAAAAGGTTATAATGATTTGAATTATACAATTGCTCAAATAGTTATAACTATTTAAACTAGTTCGGTATAAAGATTTTTTTTAAATCTCTTACTTATTGTTTTTTGAAAGATTAATAAATTACTATTATTTTATTTTGAATAAACATATATGATAAAAATCAATTGTTACATGACCAAACAAGAGGTAATAACGATTTGAAACAGATAATTGTTGAATGGCCATAATTATTTAAACTGAATCGGTAAATAGATTCACCTTTTAAATTGCTCATTAATTTTCAAAATAGTAATAAATTAATATTATTTTATTTTGACTAAGCTTGTATGAATTCAAACAATTGCTTTATGACAAAACAAAAGGTCATAACATTTTAAATAGACAATTGCTCACATGGTCATAACTATTTGAATTTGTGCGATAAACAAATTTATTTTCAACTCTTGGTTATTAATTTTTCTATTATTAAGAATTAGTATTATTTATTTTGGATAAGCCTTTTTATGAACTGAAACAATTGTTTTATGTTAAAACAAAAGGTCATAATAATTTTAAATAAATAATTATTTAAATAGTCATCACTATTTGAACTTGTTTGGTAAAATAGATTTATTTTTTCAAAATCATTTCCTTATTAATTTTTTGAATAGTAATAAATTAGATTATTTTATTCTAAAAAAAGCTTGTAAATATGAAACAAATATTTTATGACTAAATAAAAGGTCAAAAATGATTTGAAATAGATATTTATTCTAATAGTTCTAACTATTTAAATTGACTCGGCAAACACATTTATTTTTTAAATATCTTACTTATTAATTTTTAGAATATTATTAAATTAGTATTATTTTTAATCAAATAAGCTTCTATGATCAGAAACAATTGTTTTATGACAAAACAAAGATCTTAACAATTTGAGATTGATAATTGTTCAAACAATCATAACTATTTGAATCGATTCGGTAAACATATTTATTTTTTAAATCTCTTACTTATTAATTTTTGAGATATTAATAAATTAGTATTATTTTATTTGAATAAGTTTGTATGATTAAAAATAATTGTTTTATGACAAAACAAAAAGTCATAACAATTTGTAATAGATAATCGCTCAAATGGCTATAATTATTCTAACTAATTCGATAAACAAATTTATTTTTTAAGTTTCTTACTTATTATTTTAGTAAGTATTAATAAATTAGTATTATTTTATTCCTTCTAAGCTTGTATTAACTGAAACAATTGTTTTGTGACAAATTAAAAGGTTATAATGATTTTAAATAGACAATTGTTCAAATAGTAATAACTATTTGAACTTGTTTGATAAACAGATTTTTTTAGATCTCTTTCTTATTAATTTTTTGAATGTTAATAAATTAGTATTAATTTATTCTGAATAAGCTTGTATAAACTGAAACAATTTTTTTATGACTAAACAAATGGTCAAAAACGATTTCAATTAGATAACTATTCTAATAATCTTAACCATTTAAACTAATTCGATAAACAAATTTATTTTTTAAATATCTTATTAATTTTTGAAATATTATTAAATTAGAATTACTTTAATCAGAATAAGCATGTATGAATAAAACATTGTTTTATGATAAAAGAAAAAGGTCATAAGGATTTGAAAAATAGATAATCATTCACATAGTCTTAACTATTTGAATTGGTTCAGTAATTAGATTTATTTTTTAAATTTTTTTGACTATTAAGTTTCAAAATATTATTAAATTAGTATTATTTTATTTTGAATAAAGTAGTATGAATAGGACCAATTGTCTGATGACAAAATAAAAAGTTATAATGATTTGAAATAGATAATTATTCAAATAGTCAAAACTATTTAAAATGGTTTAGTAAATAGATTTACTTTTTAAATCTCTTATTGATTAATTTTTTGAAATATTACTAAATTAGTATTATTTTATTCCGAATAAACTTATGTGAATAGAAAAAATTGTCTTATGATAGAACAAAAGGTTATAACAATATGAAATAGATAATTGTTCAATAGTCATAACTATTTGAACTGGCTCGGTATACAGATTTATTTTTTAAATCTCTTATTAATTCTTGAAATATTAGTAAATTAATATTATTTTATTTCAAATAAGCTTCTATATTGAAAAGCAATTGTTTTGTGAGAAAACAAAAGGTAATAACAATTTGAAATAGATAGTTATTTAAATGGCCATAATTATTTGAACTAACATAGTAAAGTAATTTATTTTTCAAATCTCTTACTTATTAACTTTTGAAATATTAATACAGTAGTATTATTTATTTTGGATAAGTTTTTGTGAACTAAACAATTGTTTATGATAAAACAAAAGGTCGTAACGATTTTAAATTGATAATTATTTAGATAGTCATAACTATTTGAACTTGTTTAGTAAACAAAGTTATTTTTTCAAATCTCTTATTAATTTTTTGAATTTTATTAATTTTTTTTTATTTTATTCCGAATAAGCTTGTATGAATTGAAACAATTATTATATGACTAAACAAAGGGTCAGAATAATTTGAAATTAAAAATTATTCTAATAGTCTTAAATATTTGAACTAGTTAAGCAAATACTAATTTTTAGAACATTATTAAATTAGTATTATTTTTATCCAAATAAGCTTGTAGATTAGAAACAATTGTTTTATGAGAAAACAAATATCATAATGATTTGAGATTGATATTTGTTCAAATAGTCATAACATGCTTTTTAATTATTGAAATATTAATAAAGTAGTATTTTTTTATTTCGGATATTTTTAATGAATTGAAACAATTATTTTATGTCAAAATAAAAGGTCTAACAACTTTAAATAAATAATTGTTCAAATACTCAAATCTATTTGAACTTGTTCGGTGAATAGATTTTTTTTAAATCTCTTACTCATTAAATTTTTGAATGTTAATAAATTAGTATTACTTTTTTCTGAATAAGCTTGTATAAATTAAAATAATTATTTTAGGACTAAACAAAAGGTCAAAATGATTTGAAACATAAACTTATTCTAACAGTCTTAACTATTAGAACTAGTTTGGCAAACATTTTTTTTAATCTCTTACTTTTTAATTTTTGGAATATTATTAAATTAGTATTATTTTAATCTAAATAAGTTTGTATGAAAAGAAACAATTGTTTTACGATGAAATAAAGATCATAATGATTTGAGATAGATAATTCTTTACATAGTCAAAACTATTTAAACTGTTTTTGTAACAAATTTAGTTTTTAAATCTTTTATTAATTTTCAAAATATTAATATATTAGTATTATTTTATTTTGAATAATTTTGCATGAACAAAAATAATTGTTTTATTAAAAAATAAAAGGTCATAATGATTTAAAATAGATAATTGTTCAAATGTCAAGGGCTTGGACGCATTGCCTGATAATGCCCAAATGAAAAGATTATGGCTCAAGTAGAGGAAGACTTGGAGGAAAATGAAGAGAAGCTGGCTAAAGAGGATCAAAACCTTAAAAAGGAGGAAGAGGTTACCTATGGTGATTGTGGAGCATCTTTAGTCATATAATTTAACTTGAGTATCGCACCTACTAAAAAAGAAGACTAGTTGTGTAAAAATGTGTTCCACACTCGGTCTACTACCCAACAATTTGAAATAAATAATCGTTCAATTAGCCAAAAAGATTTGAACTTGTTTAGTAAACAAATTTATTTTTTAAATCTTTAACTATTAATTGTCTTAGTATTAATAAAGTATATTATTTTATTCAAAATAAATTTGTATGAATAAAAAAAATCTTTTGGTGACAAAACAAAAGGTTATAGCAATTTTAAATAGATAATTGTTCAAATACTTATAATTATTTAACAATATACTTATAAATACTTACTCAAATAGTCATAACTCTTTGATTTTGTTCAATAAACATATTTATTTAAAAAAAATTTTACTTATTAATTGTTGAAATATTAATAAATTAGTATTATTTTAATCTGAATAAACTTTTACAAGCAAAAATTATTGTTTTGTAATATAACAAAAAATCATAAGAATTTCAAATAAATAATTGCTCAAATAGTCATAACTTTTTGAATTGGTTTGTTAAACGGATTTATTTTTTTAAATCTGTTATTAATTTTTGAAATGTTAATAGATTAGTATTATTTTATTTTGAACAAACTTATGTGAACAAAAACATTTGTTTTTATGACAAAACAAAAGGTCATAGCAATTTGAAATAGATAATTGTTCAAATAGTCATAATTATTTGAACTGGTTAGGTAAATAGAATTATTTTTTAAATCTCTTACATATTAATTTTTGAAATATTAATAAATTCAATTTATTTTTTTTCCAAATAAGCTAGTATGAGTTGCAAAAAAATTGTTTTATGACAAACAAAAATGATTTGAAATAGATAATTGTTCATATAGTCTTAACTATTTGAACTAGTTTGGCAAATAAATTTATATTTTAAATCTCTTAATTATTAATTTTAAGAATATTTTCATATTAGTATTGTTTTATTTTGAATAAGCTTGTATGAACATAAATAATTTTTTATGGCAAAACAAAAGGTTATAATAATTTGAATTATACAATTGCTCAAATAGTTATAACTATTTAAACTAGTTAGGTATAAAGATTTTTTTAAATCTCTTATTATTTTTTGAAAGATTAATAAATTACTATTATTTTATTTTGAATAAACATATATGATAAAAATCAATTGTTACATGACCAAACAAAAGGTAATAACGATTTGAAATAGATAATTGTTGAAATAGCCATAATTATTTAAACTGAATCGGTAAATAGATTCACCTTTTAAATTGCTCATTAATTTTCAAAATAGTAATAAATTAGTATTATTTTATTTTGACTAAGCTTGTATGAATTCAAACAATTGCTTTATGACAAAACAAAAGGTCATAACATTTTAAATAGACAATTGCTCAAATGGTCATAACTATTTGAATTTATTCGATAAACAAATTTATTTTCAAACTCTTGGTTATTAATTTTGTTATTATTAAGAAATTAGTTATTTTATTTTGGATAAGCTTTTTATGAACTGAAACAATTTTTTTATGTTAAAACCAAAGGTCATAATAATTTTAAATAAATAATTATTAAATAGTCATCACTATTTGAACTTGTTTGGTAAATAGATTTATTTTTTCAAATCATTTCCTTATTAATTTTTTGAATATTAATAAATTTAGATTATTTTATTCTAAGAAAGCTTGTAAAATATGAAACAAATATTTTATGACTAAATAAAAGGTCAAAATGATTTGAACTAGATATTTATTCTAATAGTTCTAAATATTTAAATTGACTGGGCAAACACATTTATTTTTTAAATATCTTACTTATTAATTTTTAGAATGTTATTAAATTAGTATTATTTTTAATCAAATAAGCTTCTATGATAAGAAACAATTGTTTTATGACAAAACAAAGATCTTAACAATTTGAGATTGATAATTGTTCAAACAATCATAACTATTTGAATTGATTCGGTAAACATATTTATTTTTTAAATCTCTTACTTATTAATTTTTGAGATATTAATAAATTAGTATTATTTTATTTTGAATAAGTTTGTATGATGAAAAATAATTTTTTTATGACAAAACAAAAAGTCATAACAATTTGAAATAGATAATCGTTCAAATGGCTATAATTATTCTAACTAATTCGATAAACAAATTTATTTTTTAAGTTTCTTACTTATTATTTTAGTAAGTATTAATAAATTAGTATTATTTTATTCCTTCTAAGCTTGTATTAACTGAAACAATTGTTTTGTGACAAATTAAAAAGTTATAATGATTTTAAATAGACAATTGTTCAAATAGTAATAACTATTTGAACTTTTTGATAAATAGATTTTTTTAGATCTCTTTATTATTAAGTTTTTGAATGTTAATAAATTAGTATTAATTTATTCTGAATAAGCTTGTATAAACTGAAACAATTGTTTTATGACTAAACAAATGGTCAGAACGATTTCAAATAGATAACTATTCTAATAATGTTAACCATTTAAACTAATTCGATAAACAAATTTATTTTTTAAATATCTTATTAATTTTTGAAATATTATTAAATTAGAATTACTTTAATCAGAATAAGCTTGTATGAATAAAACATTGTTTTATGATAAAAGAAAAAGGTCATAATGATTTGAAATAGATAATCATTCATATAGTCTTAACTATTTAAATTGGTTCAGTAATTAGATTTATTTTTTAATTTTTTTGACTATTAAGTTCAAAATATTTTTAAATTAGTATTATTTTAATTTTGAATAATGTAGTATGAATAGGACCAATTGTCTGATGACAAAATAAAAAGTTATAATGATTTGAAATAGATAATTATTCAAATAGTCAAAACTATTTAAAATGGTTTAGTAAATAGATTTATTTTTTAAATCTCTTATTGATTAATTTTCTGAAATATTACCAAATTAGTATTATTTTATTCCGAATAAACTTATGTGAATAGAAAAAATTGTCTTATGATAGAACAAAAGGTTATAACAATATGAAATAGATAATTATTCAATAGTCATAACTATTGAACTGGTTCGGTATACAGATTTATTTTTTAAATCTCTTATTAATTCTTGAAATATTAGTAAATTAATATTATTTTATATTCAAATAAGCTTCTATATTGAAAAGCAATTGTCTTGTGAGAAAACAAAAGGTAATAACAATTTGAAATAGATAGTTATTTAAATGGCCATAATTATTTGAACTACCATAGTAAACTAATTTATTTTTAAATCTCTTACTTATTAACTTTTGAAATATTAATACAGTAGTATTATTTTATTTTGGATAAGTTTTTGTGAACTAAAACAATTTTTTATGATAAAACAAAAGGTCGTAACAATTTTAAATTGATAATTATTTCAGATAGTCATAACTATTTGAACTTGTTTAGTAAACAAAGTTATTTTTTCAAATCTCTTATTAATTTTTTGAATTTTATTAAATTTTTCTTATTTTATTCCGAATAAGCTTGTATGAATTGAAACAATTATTATATGACTAAACAAAGGGTCAGAATAATTTGAAATTAAAAATTATTCTAATAGTCTTAAATATTTGAACTAGTTAAGCAAATACTAATTTTTAGAACATTATTAAATTAGTATTATTTTTATCAAATAATCTTGTATGATTAGAAACAATTGTTTTATGAGAAAACAAATGTCATAATGATTTGAGATTGATATTTGTTCAAATAGTCATAACATGCTTTTTAATTATTGAAATATTAATAAAGTAGTATTTTTTATTTCGGATAATTTTTAATGAATTGAAACAATTATTTTATGTCAAAATAAAAGGTCTAACAACTTTAAATAAATAATTGTTCAAATACTCAAATCTATTTGAACTTGTTCGGTGAATAGATTTTTTTAAATCTCTTACTCATTAAATTTTTGAATGTTAATAAATTAGTATTACTTTATTCTGAATAAGCTTGTATAAATTAAAATAATTATTTTAGGACTAAACAAAAGGTCAAAATGATTTGAAACAAAATTATTCTAATAGTCTTAACTATTAGAACTAGTTTGACAAACATTTTTTTTAATCTCTTAGTTTTTAATTTTGGAATATTATTAAATTAGTATTATTTTAATCTAAATAAGTTTGTATGAAAAGAAACAATTGTTTTACGATGAAATAAAGATCTTAATGATTTGAGATAGATAA
>NW_019168337.1:0-149304 GCF_002303985.1 Durio zibethinus
ATTTTGAGAACTCATCCATATTAATATGAGAAGATGATTCGAGCAAAAATAAGCTGTTACCGGAGGTGAAATAAATGTCTTGAAGATGTGTAATCTTTTATACAAGTTCATGAGCTTTGTTCAATAGATGATGTTCAAGAAAGGTATTCACAATTGAGATGAAAAATGACCATTTTTCTTTTACCATTTGAAAAAACCATTTATTATTACCCCTTTGAGCCTATCATTTTTTTTTTCTTTCTGAAGAACCCTAACCAAGGATCACCCTCTACATTGGGGGGTAATTTTTGAAAAAAAAAAAAATTTTCACAAAAGGTCTCAAAAAAAAAGAAAATTAAATAAAAAAATGCCACACATGACTTGGGGCAAAGTAATGAGAATCCTTTGTGTGAGGAAAGAGAAAAGTAGTGAAATGATGTGGGGGCAAAATGCCAAGCGGCATCAAATGATCTTTCGGTCTTGAACCTTTTTAATATATGTTTTGAGCCTATTATATCCATTTTTTTATGACCCTTCACCTTGGCCTACATTACAACCTTGAAAAGTCCATTTAGATCAAGTGTGAATACTCAATTTGAATGATCATATGTTGAGCGAAGGTATGCTTATGATGAAGCAATGGAATCATGCTACATTACTCTAAAGTTTGATGTATGAAGGATATCAACAATAGATGAAAAATGAGGAAAAAAAGATGATGAAAAAAAATAAAATAAAAAAAAAAGAAGAAAGAAATGAGAAAATGAAAAAGAGAGATCCAAATTGAAAACCTGAAAGGTTGATAGAAAAAGATCCAGGTCAAATGGCTCACATGAATGGAAGATCAAAGACATCTGAAGATCCCTCAAAGACTAGGGCAAAGTTTGCCAAGCTCAAGATGCTTCAAATGGAATGAGTTTTTGAAAAAGAATCCTAGATTAATGTTGAGAATTGTTTGAATATTCATCATTTGGACATACCATCCATCCCAAAGACATGTATCCAATTCATTTCCTTTCCCATTTGCTTTGTACCAAAACAGATCTTCATTGATTATCTTTACCATAATTCACTTTGTGTTCTCTTATCATTACACCCTTAGAATGAATTGAGAAAAATGCTTGATTGCATTGTATTTGTCAAGAATTGAAATGATAATGAATGAATGAATATGTGCTTAAAAGAGTCTTGCATTCATTTGAAAAGAAATTTAAGATGATTTGAAAAGATATATGATGTGATCAAATGAAGAATATAATGGAGCAGTGATACAATCAAGTGATGAGTACAAGGATGAATTGGTCGATATGACTTGTAAGTTGTGATTGAATGATGAGGACAAAATCTGTTTTGGAAAGGTTAATGCGGAGACACCTATGAGTAATGACCCAGTGATGGTGGATGAAACTTGTTTTGAAATTTGTTAGTGCTGAGAAATTCATTGAATGATGGTCAAATGATGGTCAAATGATGATCGATTGATGAAGCTTATTCCAAAGTATTGAGAAATTGAACAAGGAAGAATGTGAGTGAAAAAGACAATTGAGAGCTACATTGGTTCAATCTTAGAAGAGCAGTATAATTGGATCTCTGAAGAATAGAAGGGCTTGATGCCTAAGAAAAGAGCTTGAGAAATTTGAGTACCATACATTGAATAGGAATTAATTGGCCAACATCTGCATAACATGCATTGAAATTCATATGCATTTGCATAGCATACACTACTTTCAGGAAAGTATAGTGTATAAATCCAAGAAGCAAGGGTGTTCCAACATCCCACATGGAGAAGACAGATATGAAAAGACTTTGCAAGTTTGAGAAAAAACTTGTCAGGTAAGTTCCTAATCCTTGAAATAGGATGTCTTTTGATATCAGGATCGATTTATAAGACCTTTGAGCATAATCTCCTGAAATTCCTTCAAACACAATTCTCAACTCCTTTGGACATGATTGTCAAGGAGCAATTTATTTTCAAAAGTCGTGGTGCCTCTGTTTAGAGGAGCAATTTATTTTTTCAAAGTTCCGTTGCCTCTGTTTAGAGGAGCAATTTACTTTCCAAAGGTCCGTTGCCTCAATTTACTTTCCAAAGTCGTGGTGCCTCTGTTTAGAGGAGCAATTTACTTTCAAAGTTTCGTTGCCTCTGTTTAGAGGAGCAATTTACTTTTTCAAAGTCGTGGTGCCCTGTTTAGAGGAGCAATTTACTTTTTCAAAGTCGTGGTGCCTCTGTTTAGAGGAGCAATTTACTTTCAAAGTTTCGTTACCTCTGTTTAGAGGAGCAATTTACTTTTCAAAAGTCGTGATGCCTCTGTTTAGAGGAGCAATTTACTTTCCAAAGTCGTGGTGCCTCTGTTTAGAGGAGCAATTTATTTTTCAAAGTCATTGAGCCTCTGTTTAGAGGAGCTTTGGTCAAAAAAATAAAAAAACAAAAAAACAAAAAGTGACAACGTTGAGTTGAATTTGGATTGGGTGTCTACGTCTTTGCGCAATTTCTGTTTCACAAAAAATGTGCAAAGAGGGGCAGCTGTAGACACCCAATTGGGTCCAGGCCCAGATCAATTGGGCTTGGCCCAAATGGGTAAGGCCCAATTCAATTGTAACCCTGTATTTTTTTTTTCTTCTTTTTTTGTATTTTATGTATTTTATTATTTATTATTATTATATATTAATATATGTATATCTTTATTTATTTATTTTCTGTTAATATTTATATGTATTGTATTTATATAGTTATATATATATTATTATATTATTATTATTTTATTATTTTTTTTTCTCTTTTTCTTGTAATATTTTTTTTTGGTTTATCTTATTGTATTCCTAATTATCTGTTAATAATTTTTTTTTCTTTCTCTTTTCTTGATCCGTATCTGATTCTTTTCTAATTATCTATTATTATTTTTTTATTTGATTTTTATTTTTGGAAGGCTGAGATTGAAGTTGAAGAATCCCACTGGGAATGGGAATTCAATCAGAAGAGTCCAGTTGGATTCAAAGATTGAATTCCCGTCCAAGGAGGAATTGAGATTGATCAGGAACTCCTGATCAATCCCTATATAAAAGACCCCTGGAACAGATGCAAACACACACAGAAAATAGTAAGCAAAGCTACTGATTTGAGAGAAAAGGAGGCGTATAGGAAGCTAAGAAAAGTTTAGGAGTATTCTGGGAGTGAGAAATTTTTTAGAAATTTTTGGCAAAAAATTTTTCTGAAAATTTCTGAGAAATTTCCTGATTTTGGCAAAAATTCCGACGAAATTTGAATTTTCCGGCAACAATTCCAACTAACATTGAAGTTTCCGGCAACCTACCCAGTTTCCGACGAATATTCCCAAAAATCGGTGATATTCCGACCAACTTCCGACGAAATTTTCAGATTCCGACGACATTTTTCAGAATCCGGCACTGGTGTTCTTCAGCTTTTAAAGAGAAAAGAGAGGAAAAGAGAAGAAGAGAGAGAGAGGGAAGGAGCGTTCTACCGAAAAACGAAGGGGATTGCCTTTTATACCCTCCCAAAACGACGTCGTTTTGGCTTTAAGTTAATCAGAGGATCCGCCCGTTTTGCCGAAACCCGAGCGTCGACCCGATTCTGACCAGCGCGTGCCTGCCCCCTTCGAGCCAAGCCGAGCTTCCCCAAGCCGCTCCTCGAGCCGTTTTCTCTTCCTTGAGCCGAGCCGAGCCGAGCCTCGATCCGAGCCGCTCCAGGTTTTTTTTTTTTTTTCATTTATTTGTTTATTTATTTGTTTATTTTATTTATTTATTAAATTAGGTTTATTTAATATTCTTTTTATCTTTATTTTATTTTTATTTTGTTTTTTTATTTTTATTTATTTTCACTTTCATTTTTTTTTATTATTCTATTTTCTTTAAATAAAAATCAAAAATTCCAAAAAAAATATTTTTAGGGAAAAGTTGAAAGTATCAATTTTCCTTAAAAATAAATTTCAAAAAGGGTTTTTGAGGAAAAGTTGAAAGTATCAATTTTTCTTAGAAAAAATTTCCAAAAAATATTTTTGGGAAAAGTTGAAAGTATCAATTTTCCTTAAAAATAAATTTCAAAAAATATATTTTTAGGGAAAAGTTGAAAGTATCAATTTTCCTTAAAAGTAAATTTTCAAAAAAAATAATTTTTGGAAAAAAGTTGAAAGTATCAATTTTTCCTACACAAAAAAAAAAAATCATTCTTTCATTCCTTTCTATTTTGATTTTTTATTTTGATTTTTCTTTAACTAATCTGACGACGGAGCCTCTGCAAGTGAAACAGTAGTTTTTCTTGCATACTCCTAAGGTGAGGGAATTTTCTCAATTTTCTGCTAAAAGTATTAGAGTCAATTGAGAATAATTTTCAATAATTAATTACTTGGTAAAATTTTAAGGCTTTTAGATAACACAAATTCAAGCTGGTACCATCTTTTGATGGACGTTGTGAGGGTGCTATAACCTTCCTCACACGTAATCGAACTCCCGAACCCTGTTCTGGTTAGTAGACCTGAACTTATTCTTTTAGGGACCCTTAAACTTAGGTGTTCCCTGAAAGGACAGATTCCTTAGGTGGCCAATCGCACCTAGATAAAAAAGATTGGTGGCGACTCCTAAAAGTCAATGTCTAGCGATAGATCCCCAGATCTAGACGTTATGACAGATAGTAAAAAGGTTCATCAAGAAACAATAGCCATGTACCAAAAACCCTAAAACCTAAGAAAGGAGGTCATATGCCTGCCCAATGCCCATCAAGACTTAAGGTCCACAAAGAAAAACTAGTATGCATTTTAAATGAATGTATATAAACTTTGCACAATTTAGTGCAAAACAATATATTCAATCAAGGTCAATGTCATAGAAAGTGATAAGTATCATAGAAAGTGATAAGTCTCTTACAAGTGAACGACAACTACAAGGAAATATCTAGAAAGATTTTCAGGCATTGCTATACCTTGTGAGATGCAAGACAAACCAGGCAAAAAGATTTCAAAATATAAGATCAAAAAATAAAATAAAAGAATCCAGCTAACAAAAATCTAAAACCAGCAGATGAAGCCAATGCAAAAATTTGAAGATTGAAGACGAGAACAAACCTTGACAGAGTATAAATCAATTACAGTTGGTGTGTGCTCTATGGCCTCATTAATTTTTGAAAGAGCAACATCATATTGGCCTTTTCTATCATAATGCTGCATCAATAAATTCAAAGTTACTCAAATGCAAAGAAAGCACCAAACATTTATAGCAAGAAAAGAAGAAAAGGCCATGGCCCACGGGGTGAGGAAACCTGATGATTACCCGCCTGAGCCAAAAAGAATAAAATCCATAAAAGCGTTGAAGGGGGCTCTTTCTCTGTCCTGCACTCAATATGAAACACAAGCAAGAAATGACTCAGCATAATACCAAATGCGTGCTTGTGTATTAGCATACAAACAAAAACATATAGAAACTTCACATGCAACCATATGGGACAACCATTATGTACTTGTTTAATAGATAACAACACATAAATGACTGAGGACTTCACCAAACAATAAGCAGTAAAAGAAAAAAATGCACTCAGACCACACCCAATATCTAAACATTTAGACACTGTTAAGACTTACTAGAATATCACATAAGGGCTGGAAGTCTATATTACCTCAAAGAGTAGTAAATCTAAACATTTATTTGCTTTTAAGACTTAATAAAATATTACACAAGGTTTTAAAGCATATACTGGCTATCAAGGTATCTGCCGGTGGTCCTAATTGAATGCTCCAACTCAAGAATAAGTTGTTCCAATATGTCTGCCTGTCTGCCTGTGTAAGTGTCAACAAAGCAGGCAATCAATCCTAATGAAATCAAGCTCCAACCAGTTGCTAAGCAGTTTAGAATAATCAATATTTAGAAACTTAATTCTATTTTTAGAATATGTAAGTAAGAAAACTTACCTTTCCAGGGTGATCATACAAGGGAGAAAGGTCTGAGAATAAAGATGGAACCCCCTGAGACCACCAAGAAAATATATCATTATTTCACCCAACAAACTAAAAACACCAGTCAAACTAACACAAAAAAAAAAAAAAAAAATCTCATTGGATGTATATACCTTTGTTAGAAGAGGCTTAATGTAATTAAATGCTGCTTCAGAAAATTTGTCTCCTTGCAGAAAATCAAGAGGTATCCTTTAAAAATTGAGAAAACAAAGTTCTAATATAAGTCCATGTCAAATCTCTAAGGGTGAAGCATATGAAAGCATAATTTTAACCACCTAGAGTTCTTACAATTGTCACATCAAGACATCAATTAAGTATTTCAGCATAATACCACAACTATCTATTTCTAGATTATTTAAGAATATCACAAGCTATTGAATGGATTGTGTCTGTTGTAGAAGCACATCACTAGATTTTTGTCACATAATTTCTTATCAAGCCATCAAGAAAAATAAGATCCCTACAAGAGTATTTGTAAAAATAGCCACCCTTCCTCTCTCTAGAAAAGGGGAGAAAGCTTGACAGCTCTGCAGAAAAGTAAGGTTTTCGTTGGATTTGCATCATGTGATTCCATAAATAAGAGAGAGAGCGAGAGAGAGAAGAAATCCAGAGTAAATATAATGAACAGAACATCCCAAGGTACCATTTGGAGCTCATAAAAAAAATAATAAAAAAAAAGAGATACAAAACAGAAAATGAAATTAATATGACTAACAGTTAAGACATAATAAAACAGTTTAGACTAGCACATTCCACCACTAGGGAGTTTTTGCAATAAACAGAATGTATCGATAACATCCATCATAAATTCCTAATGAAAACAGAAGCACAACATAAATCCATCACCTTAACTGCACAAGACCAAGTGTACTATTGTGAAAGTGATTTGTATAATGCATCCAATCGATCAAATTCATCAGAGGAATACTTGGCATTTTCAGAATACAGGCCAAAGCATTTCTGCAAGCCTTCATAATATCTGAAAAATATACATATACAAATACAAAAATTGTAAGTTGGTTGGCTCCTGGTTTATCAGACCTAATAGCAATAAATTGTGCCGATATATAGGCATATACTGAGTGAAGAGACATAAGTTAACAGTTCTGTAAAAGAATTTTCCTCATTTCCCAATCTGAGAAAGCACCCAAGAGACTGTTGACACATATAGTAGTATAGAATTACAGTTCTGCTCATAGTTGCTTTGCTACTTTTTAATTATATTTATATATGAGGTGGTGCATAATGCTTCTTTTTACTAAAAGAGCTAAGCAAAGGGCTTGACAGGACAGAGAGATATAAAACAATCCCAAGAATGAAAAAAATAAAAATAACCTCATTTTATGTAAAGATACCATGATGTAAATGTAACACGCACAAGTATAAGCAAAAGCTTAAAGAAACAAAATTTAAAACTAAAAAACGATTGAATTTGTGACATAAGGGATACACACTGATTAGTTTCAAGCTTAAAGCACCAACGAAAATAGAACATAAAAAATAATGACTATTTCTACCATTCTTTTAACCCTTCATAAAGTTCTAACATAGGTAAAGGAATTTGGGTGTTACTACAAGAAGAATTGAAAAACCTATTAGCCCAACAAAAATATATTTAAACACACAAACTATTCAGAATATTAATTGTTCTTCATTTCCTACAATAATAATACACCACGGCATTGAGAAAAAGAAGTCAATTATAACTTCAAGAAGTGCTATATAAAAGGAAAGAGTTGACTAATATTCTTTGCTATGAAAGATTTATTAATGAGCTTAACTAGGTGTTTCAAAAGAGTACCAAATGCATAAGACTCACCTGTAATTGTCAGGGTTCATGGTAAGTAAAGCCTTGTAAATATTGGCACCTTCTTCTAGGCATCCAAGTTTCACCAGAAGAGAAACCTCTTGTTCTTTGTAAGTCAATTTATCAACCTAGAATAATAGAATTGGTTAGAATTTTAATGTCCAAAAATTCAAAACTTACAAAATTTTTAATGTTAAAAGTATTCAGGCATTATACATTTGACACGTACTATTTTTGGCTCTTTCTTATACAATTCCTCAAGTGCTCTCTCAAGAAACCCAGATTCTCTAGCAAGAGATCTGGAGAAAAAACCATACCCTCATAACATCAAAAAAAGCACAGGGGGCACCACATAGTCTAGATGTACCAGCATCATTATGCATAATGAATGTAGTTTATGGCATATTTCTAGCAATATATATTAAAGAAATAAATGCTACTCGCAAGGGCTAAGCTTGTAAGGTACTTGTCCAAATTGGTTAAGGACTGTTTTCGAATATGTTAATGGTGTTAAACCAAACGAGTAGTCAAAAGAAAGAATAGACTAATTATTAGATGTCAAGAACAAAA
Organism: Durio zibethinus; assembly: GCF_002303985.1. The sequence goes on from NW_019168337.1 coordinate 8,314, forward strand.
ATTCGAAATGGTTCGCACAGAACATATAATGAGTTAGCAATATTAAGGATTCAGAGCTGCTAAGTACAACACCACAGATAATGATCTACGGTAGAAAGGGCCCAACAATTAGTGAACAACCATATTTCTCTCACATGAAAATACATCAAGATAAATATTTATAGATGCCAATACCACTATAGCCACTAGTATCCTCCATCTCAGATTAAAGTAAACTTGGAGATCATTTAATTTAACTTTCAGCCATACACACAGAATCATGCAAAGCCATACTTCACAAGTAGAAAAAATGGGTGTAACATGTACATGAAAGTAGATGAGATTTTGGCAATAAAATAAGCAGAAGGAAAAAAGAAGTTAAGAAGAAATGGGTAGGTTTTCTAATTGCATGTGAAAAAAATTAGAATTAATTCAAAAAAGGGACCCCATTTATAAAGAAGGTAAAAGCATTAAAAATCTTTAATTTTTGTATATTTAATTACTTTATTTGGTTTATGGATAATTTCACTAACTGTGTTGGCATCTGGTTAACAAGTGACACCAAATCAGCCACTCCCATTATATGTTAGTATAAATTCTAAAATTTTGAATGTCTGTATAATGAAGTCAACTCATGTGAAATTACAGCCACATCCCACATACATATGCATGCAAAAAAAAAAGAGTTGAAGTACATGACCAATACCTTATATAAAAGCATTTCACCATGCTCACAACGTTCATTATCTGGTGGATAATCATCTTCTAATGTCCCTTCAAATGCTTCCAAAATTTCAACTGCTTTTGCACCACTAATATCAACCAAAAAAAGGAATACAGCATAAATACCTAAAGGATGAATGAAATTAATAAGACTTCATTCACTTAGAACTACTTGGCTAAGACAGGGACAGAAAAGGAAAAACCCTCGTAACTGTTGTGCCAACAACTTCAATTCATTCATATATAAAGCCAAATGAAAATATGGCATCATCATTGTCTCCATATAAAACTATAGCAAAAACAACAGAACTCTGCAGTTAACTAGGCATTGTTTGTAAAAGGCTAATTTGCAACCAAATTTCATAAATGCAAGTGCAACCAGCTTAGAATAGTAGGGTACCTATCTATCTACCCACCTATCTATACATATTAGTAACATCTTTAACACATTCTACACCCACCATATATTGTCATAAAAGAAGTTTGATATCTTATTGGATGTTTAGTTAAAGTCATACAAACAATATGAACCACGTGTTAAAAATCAACAGTAATTTCATCCATGTTAGCACCCATTTGATCATACAATTAGAAACATTAAGTCCTGATTACGCATTTAATTTAAAGAAAGGCTTTCATTATATCAACAAATATTTCAACTTTCAATACCAAAAGGCCCTTCAATTTGGACCTTCAAGTATACATAACAATAACAACACTCTAAACATGTTTCACAAAATAAAAGTCAACAGAAATTGGTGAAAGTTAGCATAAGAATTGGAACAAATTTTTTAAAGAAAAAAATAAAGGGCAAGTACTATGAGTTTAAATGGTGGGCTACAGCAAAGCCAATCCAGTTCATGCGATGATTTGGTTTCAAATGCAAAAGTTGTTGTCTTGTATCAACAAATCCTGTCAAATCTCGCATTTGTGCCTGCAATGCAAAAGATAAAACATAAATGTAATAATTTCTGATACAACCTGAAACATGACAATGAGAAAATACAAAACCATGATCAAATCCAAAAAATTTCTCTCAAACTTCATATCTTAGTAGAAAGACAAATGCTCATCATCTTCATACTTTTTCCTTTAACTTTTCAAGGCATATAAACCACAAATAAGGGGGGGGCACAAATAAGTTAATGCCAACAAATGACTTAATCATCTGAAATCATGAGTTAAGAATCCATAATAAGGCAAGCGCTAAAGCATCGAGGGAGAATAATAGAAATGAAAATCATCAATTTCAGTATCAAAGACACCGACTTTTGTTACTATTCTGGAGCAGTAAGGCACATGGGCAGATGAAATTAAGAGAAGAACCGAACCAGATCTGATCCAGAAAGTATAAACACTTTCTAATTGCAAAGGTCATTAATGTTAAAACCTTCAACATTAAGGAACTAGTAGAATGAGAGAGAAAAAGGTTCTGTGGCGGTAGACCAGAAAGTATCAATTCAAGGTGGTTGATTCTTACAGGATAATGAGAATGAAAGGATCAAATCAGACTGGTTGCTTCTGATTATATTACTTGTCATTCTATAAACACTTTCAACCATTAAGGAACTAGTAGAATGAGAGATAAAAAGGATCTGTGGTGATAGACCAGAAACTATCAATTCAAGGTGGTTGCTTGTTACAGTATAATGAGAATGAAAGGATCAAATCAGACTGGTTGCTTCTGATTATATTACTTATGTTTTATTTTTGCGTGTGCCTCAAAACAAAACCTTCAATTAAGATACTAAATCTGAACCATCTCTCATATTAATCTGCTGCCAGAATATCAGATGATGTCTGTTATATCCTTTTCCTTCCCCTAAAGCCATAAATTGTTTCTACCAAAACTATGATCTAAATTTTCAAAGTTATAAAACCAGCTGACTCATCTACTTTCTAAGTGTTTAAGAAGATATTTTTTTCATGGTCTCATACAGCCTCTCCCTTTTAGTTGAGTTATCTCCATAAATTCCATTCCTCTGTTTTAAGCCATATATCTTCGTCTCTTTTGTTACTATCTTAATATAATTATGCCTTTTCTATCCATCTACTAGTAGATTCCGTCAAGCAACTAAACAGCTTCAAATTTCATAAAATTTATTTTCACTTCACTACTAACTATGTAGCTGATCTTGGTGTTTTCATCCAGTTATATTAAGTTACCACAATGAACCTGCCCTTACCAACTACCACAAAACTTACAGTTGCACAAAAGTTGGCACCAAACTATTTTAGTTGCAATATTGACTTGCCTATAAGTACCCTAATACTTAAGATTCTCAAATTCTACAATGGAATCTGAAAAATCTTTTAGGCAAACCACAAAGCTTACAAGAAATCTTATACAGAGAAACTCCTTTAAATGTTCGAAAAATACCATGACAAGCAAGTGTTGTTACTTAACATTAAGCATACAACAGATAAACATCTTAGATTTAACACTGAGTCTAGATGTACAAATCATAGAGAAGGAAGGTAAATAAGGTATACCTGCAAGAGTGACAAGTCCTGTAGTATTTCAATGTTGTCTGGATCTATTCTCAAAGCGTTGCGATAGCATTTGACAGCCTCCCTGTATTCTCTATCTGACCGATAGAGGAGACCATAAACGTGCCAGCAAACATGACTTTTTACATCATTCTACATTAAGGCACAAACATGAAAACAATGTTAGGAAAAAGTGACACTGCTTTGACATTATAGCAACCAAAAGAAAATAAATAAGATAACCTTTACACCTAGCTGAACAAGCTCATAAGCTTCAGTTTTCCGATCCATGCAATTTAAGGTTAACCCCTTCATTGACAATGTTTCTGACAATAATGAATAAAAGCCCATATGACAACATACAAACACAACAAACAAACAGTTACCAGATAGTATAAAATATTGCTTGGAAACTGCATATTTAAAAGGATGGATACATTAAACAAAATGCTACTACACTCTACCAATACCGCACACTAATGAATATTCACAAAACCCAACCAAGATGAAGAAGGTATTCAAATATTGCAGATTTCGAACTGTATAGGTTAAAAATGTAGTTATAAACCCGAAATTAATGCAATATGTTCAGTTGATAGAGAATATCTCCACATTGATACTGCTAGAATGTTCCACTTATCTCTAGAACCATCATAAATCATGGACTAGTCACCATACAGCTAGTGCTTTCAAAAATGCAATTGACATCAATCATAAGACATGAGAAAGGGACATACAGTCTACAGAAACAATCATGTCAAACTTAGAGGCATTCTTGTAAGGATTATCGAAACCAATAACCTTGATAACAACATAAACTATCTAGTGACAGCCCCTTTTTCCTCTAAAGTGTAAAGTTCTTTTTGTTTCAGAGTTCTTGCATCTTTATACAGGTACATTTACAAGAACCATGCAAACATAAACACTAAACAATAAGTGCCTCTCAGCCAAAAACAAATAAATAAATAAGTGCTTAAAATTAAACTACCTCCATGGTCAGGAAACTTTTTCAGTATTGCATCTGCAGCCTTTAGTCCTTTCTTGTACTGTTTAGTTTCATATGATTTCTGCAATGATAAATTATACAAGAGCTTTAGCAATAGCACATGGACCTCCAAAGCAATAAAAATTCAGTTATGAGAATTAGCTAGAGTATAATAACAGATAAATATTAATTACATAAAAATCAGGCAAAAAAACTGTGTCAAGAGTCCATTACTATAGAAGTTAAAATAGAGTAAGAATTCACCCGTCAAAACTCTAGTTTTCACTATAAATTAGAAGCAATAAGAGGGAAGGGGGGAAAACTCTCAATAGCGTGTGGAAAACATCCAAATGTTGCTATTCTATATCTAATACGAACAAGTTCTTAAAATATATAAATATTCAAGTTTAACCAGCAAAGCCTACAATTACATTAAAAATTGTCCCAGTCAATTTATCAAATTCTTAAATAGATTGTTTCACAAAGTTTGTTATTGTCTTGAATGCTTATGTGCATCAAAGCCAAAATGCCACAATTGTTTCCCATTAGGAACCAACAAAATTCCTATTTTAAAAAATTGGCAACATACAAGAGAAATTACTAAAGTAGGAAGAGTCACCAAACCCTTTTATTTTCATTTCTCTAATTTTCTCCGTAATGATACAAATGAATTATCACCAAAAGGAAAGCACAACGAGCATCCTTACTTAAAAAAAAAAAAAAAGGTCAAAGCAAAATTCAATTTTTTAAAGTTGCTTTTCAACAAATCGAATTCATTGACCTAAATTAAGCAAAGCAATAAACTTAATTAAGCTTCAATCGTTAAACAGAACAAAGAAAATGAATTTAATTTATACGAAAAATTGCCCAAAAGCAAATACCTAATTGACAAACAAGCTTATCTAGTCCAAATTTTCATTCATAATTGATATCCACCGATTTTCTCAGCAAGCAAACAGACCAGTATCCAGCTAGGGTTTTGCAAGCAAAGAACAAAAAGAAAAAAGAAGTGCGATCCAATAAACAAAAAATAAGAAAGCAAAATACAAGTATAAATACCAACTAGAAATACGTAGATACGAACTCAAAAATGAGGGAGAAAAGAGAATCGAAGCCTTACGACAATGAGTTTGAAGAGGTTAGCTTCCTTCGGAGGCAACGAAGCTCCCATTGTTGAAGAAAAATTAGAAATTTAGAAAAAAACAAGAATCGTAAGAGAAAAAAAAAATGAGAAGATTGAGAACTTGAAGAAGTGAGAGTTAGGGGTTTGCAAGAGAGAGAATAGAGTGGTGGCGTTATCTGCTGCTTCAACTCTACGGTCAACCAGAAGCTTGAACAAGAGTAAAATTAAAAAGGAATAAATAAATAGCTTTTTGATTAATATATATGGGCCGTTGGTTCATTTGTCTGACGGAAAATTTACTAAAAGATGATCTCACAAATTTTTATTAATTGATATTAAGATACTTAACATATAAAATTAATAAAAATATAAATTATTTTTATCACTTTAATGTTTAATAGGTATTAATTTAAAATTTAAATGATTATTATATGTTACATATATATTTAATCAAAATATATGTACATTTAAATATTGAGATGTAATTTTAACTTTTTACTAATTTTACTTATAAATATTTTTAATAATTATTTTATTATAAAATCAAATAATAAATATTTTTATGAAGTACTTAATTTTATAATTCTCTCATTGTCTTTTTTCGTAGGCCCAATCATTTTCTAATCATCTATGCTAGTATCAAATATCAATTAAAAATGTCACTTTAGTTTGTTTTTAAATCCGACATACTAAAAGACAACCCCAATCACTAATAAAATATGTTCGATGGTTTGATAAGCAAGTTGTTTCAGAGTACAAACTAATCGAAAATAATTTGAGAAAACTTTTATTTCAAATAATAGCTAAACAAAAATAAAGTGAATACTAAAATTTACCGTTTTAAATAATCGTATTATCTTTGTATTACATATTAAATCAAAAGATCATAAAAATATTTAATTCTTATGATGATTTCAGAAGAAGAAATAGAACCTGTTTTTCTTCGGTTTAAAACTAGCAGGGAAGCCTGCTTTTATAAATTGTGTTACGAATTTTATGAATGACAAAAAATAGGATATATGTTAATTTTAAGTATCCCAATTTTTTTATTTATTAAAATATTTGAATTCAATAAATACTCAAATAATTTTTAATTTTATTATCTAAATCTAACTCACATAATATATAAAAAAAACCCATTATTGTTCAAACTCATTAAATATTCGTTTATTAAGTTAAATTTTAAATTTAAAATTCAAATTTAAAATTGATTTTAAAAAATAGTATTAAAAGAAATTAAATTAATAAATGAAAGTAATCCATATAAAATAAATAAAAGCTAAAATTATAAATTAGAACACTGAATGAATTAATTTAAGTATTACCTTCATAATAAATAATTTTTAAATAAATCTATAATATTAAAATATTATTATTTATAATCAAGTTCGAATAATTAGTATTTTTAAAACACTATTCGAACTTTATGGCAACCTACAATGAATTATAATATTTTACTATCAAAATACCATCCAAACCATACTACCCAAATCGACTTTTAGGATGCCCTAATCTTACCATCCAAATTCATACTACCCAAACCGGCTTAGAGGATGCCCTAATCCAACTTGTTGTTATCCCTAATAATTTGATAACAAGATCAAAGTAAGAGATGGGGCAAGTATGTTCATTATAAAGATGATTTTTTCTACAATCATATATGATGAAAGAAGAAATTTTCATCATCAAGTACGGTAGAGCCACCAAATATTCCAACTTTAGTTTAGAAAATTTCAATTTACAACATGGTGAAAAGCAGTAAAGTATTCAAGAACAATACTGATCAAAACAATTTCATGGCAAGGAAAAAGCAAAATTTAAACAGTGGAAGGAAAAAAGAACAAAAGGTAGCTTGAAAAAACAATTTCTTAATAGCCATACACACAGAATCATGAAAAGCCATACTTCACAAGTAAAAAGAATGAGTGTAACATGTACATAAAAGCAGACGAGATTTTGGTGATAAAATAACCAGAAGGAAAAAAGAAGTTAAGAAGAAATGGGTACATTTTCTAATTTTTATTTTTTTCTTGTTTTTCTCTTTTTTTCACAAATTTCTTTTTATTTCTTGTTTCTTTTTTTTTTGCACTTCCTTGTTTTGCTTTTATTTTTATTTTGTATAAACTTTTTTCCTTTGTTAAGTTTTCTTATTACTTCTTATATATATTTTTTGCTTATATTTTCTAAACTAATTTTTTTTCTATTTTGTCATCCCTTTTCATTTTTGAAATTTTTTTATTTGATTTGATTTTATATATTTAGTATTTTCATTTTTTTATTTTTTTTACTTTCTCTTATATCTTTTTTCTCATTTCATTTTGTTTTTATTATATTTTGTATTAACTTTTCTTTAGTTTTTTATATCTTTTTTTCTATATTTGTTTTTTTTTTTGTTTTTCTTTGTATTTTCTAAACTAAAAGTTTTTTCTATTTTGACATTCCTATTTATTTTTGAAATTTTTAATCATTTTGTCTTTTTTATTATTTTGTTGATTTGTTAATTTTTTATTTTTTTATTTTTTTTGTTTATTTCTAATTACTTTTCTTATTTTTATTACTTTTTCGTTAGTATTTTTTTTATTTGTCCTTTTTTATTTATATTTTAAAAAATTTTTATAAAGTTTTGAATTTTTTTATTTTTTATTTTTTTATTTACTCATTTCTTGTCCTATTTTATTATTTTTCAATAACTTTTTTCCTACAAAATTTTCTTTCTTTTTACTTATTTTTTCATATGCTTTCATTTTTTTGTTTTAATTTTTATTCTTCTCTTACTTTTCTTATTTTTTTCACAATTTTTTTTATTTCTTATTTGCGTTTTTAAATTCTCATACTTTTTTTTTGCACTTCCTTCTTTGGTTTTCATTTTTATTTTATATTAACTTTTCTTTTTTAAAAATTTTTTTTTGTCTTTGATTTTTTATATTGCGTTCTCATTATTTTTTTATTTTTTGTATTTTTTATACTTTTTTTTTTCATTTTGTCATTCCTTTTCATTTTTGAAAATTGTTATTCATTTTTTATTTTTTATTTTTGAGTCATTATTTTTTCATTTCTCACTTTTTTATTTTTATTATATTTTTGTATATTTTTATTTTTTTTCTTTTCTTATTGGTATTGATTTTTTTTCTTTTTTTGTACTTTATTTATCCTTTTTCTTTTGCTTTAATATTTTTTCTTATTTTTATTTTTTTCAGTTTATTTTTTATTTCTTTTTAATTTATATTTTCATAAATTTTTATAAGGTTTTAGATTTTTTTTGTTCATCTTTTTATCTTTTCTTTAATTTTTTTTTATTTTATCATTTGTTGGCTATTTTCTTTCTATTGCATTTTTATAATTTTTTATTAACTTTTTTCCTTTTAAATTTTTCTTTTTTTTTTTTTACTTATTTTTTCATGTACTTTCATATTTTTTTTGTTTTCACCTTTTACTTTGTTTTAAAATTTTTTATATATATATTTTTTCTTTTTGTATGATTTCATATTTGTCTTTTCATTTTTTTCTCTTTTTTTCATAAATTTCTTTTTATTTCTTGTTTCCTTTTTTTTTTTTGCACTTCCTTGTCTTGTTTTGTTTTTATTTTTATTTTGTATTAACTTTTTTCCTTTGTTAAGTTTTTTTATTACTTCTTATATATATATATTTTGCTTTTATTTTCTAAACTAAATTTTTTTCTATTTTGTCATCCCATTTAATTTTTGAAATCTTCATTTGTTTTTTATTTTGATTTTATTTTATATATTTAGTATTTTCATTTTTTTTACTTTTTCTTATATCTTTTTTCACACTTCATTTTGTTTTTATTATTTTTGTATTAACTTTTCTTTGATTTTTTATATTTTTTTCTATATTTATTTTTTTTTTCTTTATATTTTCTAAACTAAAAGTTTTTTTCTATTGACATTTTTGTTTATTTTTGAAATTTTTATTCATTTTCTTTTTTTTATTATTTTGTTGATTTGTTAATTTTTTATTTTCTTTTTCTTTTTCTTGTTTGTTTCTAATTGCTTTTCTTATTGTTATTGTTTTTTCGTTAGTATTTTATTTTATTTTTTTCTTTTTTTATTTATATTTTAAAATATTTTTATAAAGTTTTGATTTTTTTTATTTTTTATTTTTTGAATCTTTTTTTCTTTTTTTTGGTTTTTTTAGTTTTTTTTATTTTTTTATTTTCTCATTTCTTGTTTTATTTTATTATTTTTCAATAACTTTTTTCCTATAAAATTTTCTTTCTTTTTACTTATTTTTTCATATGCTTTCATTTTTTTTTGTTTTAATTTTTATTCTTCTCTTACTTTTGTTATTTGTTTTCACAAATTTCTTTTTATTTTTATTTTTTTGGACTTCTTCTTTGGTTTTCACTTTTATTTTATATTAACTTTTCTCTTTTTTAATTTTTTTGTCTTTGATTTTTATACTATTTTCTTATTATTTTTTTCATTTTTTTGTATTTTTCATACTAATTTTTTTCATTTTGTCATTCATTTTCCTTTTCTTTTTTTTTATTTTTATTTTTGAGTCATTATTTTTCTTTTTTCATTTTTTATTTTTATTGTATTTTTGTATATTTTAAAATTTTTTCTTATTGGTATTATGTTTTTCTTTTTTTGTACTTTATTTTTTTCTTTTGCTATAATATTTTTTTCTTATTTTATTTTTATTTTTATTTTTTCATAAATTTTATAATGTTTTGGATTTTTTATTTTTTCATCTCTTTATCTTTTCTTTTGCTTTTTATTTTATTTTATCATTTGTTGGCTATTTTCTATTGCATTTTTATAATTTTTCATTAACTTTTTTCCTTTTAAATATATATTTTTTTTACTTATTTGTTGTGTGCTTTCATATTTTTTTGTTTTCACCTTTTTCTTTGTTTTAAAATTTTCTATATACTTTTCTTTTTTTCTTGATTTTCTCTTTTTTTCACAAATTTCTTTTTATTTTGTTTCCATTTTTTTTTTGCACTTTCTTCTTTTATTTTTATTTATATTTTATATTAACTTTTTTCCTTTGTTAATTTTTCTTATTTCTTCTTATATATATATTTGCTTGTATTTCTAAACTAAATTTTTTTCTATTTTGTCATCCCTTTTCATTTTTGAAATTTTTATTCATTTTTTTATTTTTATTCATTATTTTTTCATTTTCTTACCTTTTTTTTCATTCTTAATTTCTTTTTCCTTATTTTTATTTATTTATTTCTTATTTTAGTACTTTATTTTATCTTTTTTCTTTCATTTTAATATTTTTTTATGTTATTTTACCTTTTATTTTTATTTTTAATATGGTTATCTTTTATTTTATTTTTATTTTTAATTGTTGTGTATTTATGTTGAGATGCAAAACTACTTTTTATCTTTGGCTTTTCATTCTAATCTTTTCTTGTTAAGTTTTTGTTGCTTTAGTTTTAATTTATCTTTAGGTTCTTAAAGGCCTTCTACTTTTATATCTTTGGGGTTTTGAGTTAAACATTTCTAATGTTTGATTTAGAGCTTGAGGTTCAATTGATATATGGGACAGCAATGGATGTGATTAGGTTTATCTTGTAGGCAGTCTTTGCCTTGAATCATTTTACTTTGGGATTTGTAGTTCATTATGATCTTAAATGATGAAGTTCAAGTTTGATTGTTTTTGTTTCTAAAATAGCATTGTTCTCTATATATGTGGCATGTTGCTTGTGTTTAACTTAAAGGTAGATCACCTTATTATTAAACATTGTTGAATGAGACTTTGACTTCATTAGAAATGAAAGATGTTATGTGTATGTATACTAATTAGATATCTAATTAAGATTATCTTGTAATTTTTCTTGTAATTTGTTTTTATTAATCATGTATTTTATCTAATTAACAAATTATCTTGTTTTTACTTATTATTTTATTTATTATTTTGGATTATATAAAATTTATCATTTATTTAATAGAATTTGTTAAGAGATAATAATTATCTTTGTTATTTTCTTTTGGAATTTTATTGGCTTATATATAATAACACTAGTTTGGAATTGTTATCTCCATCATTATTTACTTCATGTATCTGTATTTTTACATTGTTCAAATTTTATTGGCTCTTATTATAATTTTTAGTTTTGTTAATCATATGGCATGGCCTAGAGCTTGTTAGATGATTCATTTTTAAATAAAGCTTTTGAATATTTTTAATTTTCAAGCATGTTTTAAATTGTAATATTGTTTATGCTATCTTTGTTTTTTAGAATACTAATTTTGTTTACAAAGAAAAAAAAAACCTCTCGAGAAATTTTTTTTTTTTAGTATTTTAAGAGTACTTTTAAAGTTTATTTTGAATTTGAATGAAACTTAGAAAAAAATTTAGAAGGCTCAAATTTAAATTACTTCTTCAATAGGTATTGTGCTAAGTTAACCTCAATTATAACTTTTAACAAATTCAAAATACTAATTTGGTTTAAATATACAACTTTAAATCAATAATTACAAATAAAAATATTTTATATCTAAAAGCTTAAAAATTCAAATTTAGTTTTAAAACAAAAAAAACTAAAAGATTCAAATTTAAATTACTCATTCAATTAGATATTTGTTAAATTAAATTTAATTATAACTTTAAATTTTAAAAATTAAAAATTCTAAATTTAAAGCAATAAAGTCAAATCAAAATATTTTGCATTTAAACTTTAAAATTCAAATTAAGTTTTAAAACATAAATTAGAATTTGAGCATTCTAGAATTTTTTTTAATTTCTTTATTTCCTTTTCTTTATGGTTTTTTTAGCTTTTTGTTTTTTTTTTTTTTTACTTTTTATGGATTTTCTTAATTTTTCACTTTTTATTTTTCTTTTATTTAGTTTATATATTTTTCTTATTTCCATTCTTTTTTTTTTTTGCTAAATACTATCTTTTTGTTTTCATTTTATTCCTCTTTTACTAAATATTTTCCTTTATACTTTGATTTTTTTTGTTACTTCCATTTAATTTGTCATTTATTTTATTTTCTATTAATTTTTTCTTTCTTTTCATACTCTTTACTTTTTATCTTTATTTTTTTGATTTTTTATTTTTTCTTATGGTTTTTCTTCTTTTTTTTTTAGGATTTTTTTAGTATTTTCTATCTAATTTTTGTGTTTTATTTTGCATTTATTTCTTTTATTTTTATTTTTATTTTGTATTACCTTTTTTTAATTTTTATCTTCGGTTTTTTATATATTTTTCTTATTACTTGTTATATTTTTTAGTTTTTTTTTGTATTTTTATAAACTAATTTTTTTCTATTTTATCATTCCTTTTCATCTTTGAAATTTTTAATCATTTTTTTTGTCTTTTTTACTTTTTTCTTTTGATTTGTTATTTTTTCATGTTCATTTTAATTTTTTAATTTTTCTTTTTTTAATACTTTATTTTATCTTTTATCTTTTGCTTTTATATTTTATTTTATTTTATTTTTCCTATTTTTTATTTTTATTTTAATTGTTTATTTTATTTTATAAATTTTTATGTTGTTTATGGATACTTTATTTTTTAATCTTTCTTTTCTTTTGGTTTTCTTTATTTTCTCATTTGCTCACTTTTTTGCTATTTTCATAATTTTTGTTTAACTCTTTTTTTCTTGTTAATTTTTTTTATTATTTGTTCCTATGCATTCATAAGCTTTTTTTTTTTGTTTTAATATTTATTCTTTGTTTATTTTATTTTATCTCATATCTTTTGTATTTTTATTTTTGTATTTTTTTTGCTTTTCTTATATATTTTTCACATTTTTTTACTTCTTTATATTTTAAAAATCTTTTCCACACTTTCTTCTTTCATTTTTGTTTTTTTATTTTGTATTAACTTTTTTCATCTTTTAATTTTTTATATCTTTATATCTTATTATTTCTTATATTTTTTATTTTTTGTTTGTATTTTATAAACTAAATTTTTTTATATTTTGTCATTTTTTATTAGTTTTTGTATTTTTTAATTTTTTCTTGACTCATTTCTTCATTTCCTTACTTTTTTTATTTTTTTCTCTTTTTAGTAGTTATTTTATCTTTTTCTTTTTGCTTTAATATTTTCTCTTATTTTATTTTTTCTTTTTATTTTTTATTGTTAATTGTTGTTGTTTTTTATAAAAAATTTATATTGTTATGGATATTTACTTTATTTTTTAATCTTTTATTCTTTTGGTTTGTCTCATTTTTGTTGTCATTGTGTTTTTTTTTTGCTATTTTCTATTCTATTTTTATAATTTTTCATTAATTCTTTTTTAAAAAAAAAATTTTCTTTTTCTTTTAACTTATTTGTTCATTTGCTTTCATTTTTTTTTGTTTTAATTTTTTAATATATTTTGTATAATCATTTTTTATTTTTTTTTGCTTTTTCTTATATCTTTTTATTCACATTTTTTTATTTCTTCTTTATAATTTTAAAATCTTAGACTTCTTTTTTTGTGCATTTTCTTTTGTTTTTATTTATGTTTTGTATTAACTTTTATTTTATTTTTTCTCTTTGATTTTTTATATCTTTTTTCTTATATTTGTTATATTTTTTTTTGTTTTTCTTTGTATATTCTAAACTAAAAAGTTTTTCTATTTTATATTTGAAATTTTTATTCATTTTGTCTTTTTCTATTTTTGTGATTCACTAATTTTTTACTTTCTCACTTTTTTATTTTTTGTTTTTGTTTATTTTTAATTGTTTTGTTTATTTTATTATTTTATTATTTTAGTATTTTATTATTTATTTTTTCTTTTATATGAATATTTTCTCTTAATTGATTTTTTCATTTATTTTTTCATTTATTTTTTTAAAAATTATATAAAATTAAAATTTTTTTTATTTTATCTTATTTTACTTTTTTTGTTTTATTTTGTAATTTTTCAATAACTTTTTTCCTTCAAAATTTTCTTTCTTTTCGCTTTCTTTTTTTCATATGCTTTCATTTTTTATTTGTTTTTAATTTTTTCATTGTTTTTAATTTTTTTATATATTTTTTTCTTTTTTTATTTCAAATCTTTTGTCTTTTCATTTTTATTCTTTTCTAGCTTTTCTTATTTTTTTCACAAATTTCTTTTTATTTCTTATTTGTGTTTTTCAATTCTCATGCTTTTTTTTTTTTGCATTTTGTTCTTTGGCTTTCATTTTTGTTTTGCATTAACTTTTATCTTTTTTAATTTTTTGTCTTTGATTTTTTATATTGTTTTCTTATTATTTCTTATTTGTTTTTGAATTTTTTTTTGCATTTTGTAAACTAATTTATTTTTCATTTTGTCATTCCTTTTCATTTTTGAAATTTTTATTCAATTTTTGTCTTTTTTTTTTCTTACTTTTATATTTTTATTGTATTTTTGTTTATTTTTTTCTTTTCTTATTGGTATTAATTTTTTTCTTTTTTTTACTTTATTTATCTTTTTTCTTTTGCTTTAATATTTTTTTCTTATTTTATTTTTTATTTCTTTCTTTATTTATATTTTCATAAATTTTTATAATGTTTTGGATTTTTTTATTTTTTTATCTTTTTTTTTTATCATTGTTGGTTATTTTTTATTGCATTTTTATAAATTTTCATTAACTTTTTTTCCTTTTAAAATTTTCTTCTTTTTTTGTTACTGATTTTTTCATGTGCTTTCATTTTTTTTTGTTTGCACTTTTTTCTTTGTTTTAAAATTTTCTATAATTTTTTTCTTTTTATTTTATTTCATATTTTTGCCTTTTTATTTTTTATTTTTTCTAGTTTTTCTAATTTTTTCACAAATTTCTTTTTATTTATTTTTTCTTTTTTTTGCACTTGTTTTGTTTTTATTTTTATTTTGTAATAACTTTTTCCCTTTGTTAATTTTTTTATTTTTTTGTCTTTTTTCTTTTTTTGGCTTGTATTTTCTAAACTAAATTTTTTTCTACTTTGTCATCCCTTTTCATTTTTTATTTTCTTTTATTTTTGATCTTTGATTTTTTATATCTTTATTTCTCATTATTTGTTATATTTTTTATTTTTGTTTGTATTTTATAAGCTATTTTTTTATTTTGTCATTTTTTCTTCATTTTTGAAAATTTTATTAGTTTTTGTTTTTTAAAATTTTTTCTTTTGACTCATTATTTTTTCATTACCTTACTTTTTTTTATTTTTTTCTATTTTGTGCTTTTATTTTTTTAATTTTTTTTCTTTTTTTAGTACTTATTTTATCTTTTTCCTTTTGCTTTAATATTTTCTCTTATTTTATTTTTCCTTTTATTTTTAATTTTTAATTTTTGTTTTTTTATAAAAATTTTATAATGTTTTGAATATTAAAACATTGTTGAATGAGACTTTGATTTCATTAGAAATTGAAGGTGTTATGTGCATGTATACTAATTAGATATCTAATTAAGATCTTTTTGTGTTTTATCTTGAAAATTGTTTTTATTTATCATGTAATTTATCTAATTAACAAAATTATCTTGTATAATATTTATCTTTTATTTAATACAATTGGACTATTTTATTTATTGCTTATTTTTATTTATTTATTTATTTTATTGATTACTTATTAGTTTATTTATTATTTTGGATTGTATAATATTTATCTTTTTTTTAATACATTTTGGATTATTTTACATATTACTTATTTATTTTGGATTGTATAATATTTATCTTTTATTTAATACAATTTGTTAAGAGATAATAATTATCGTTGTTATTTTCTTTTGGAATTGTTATATCTATCACTATTTACTTCATGTATCTATATTTTTACATTTTTAACGATTTAAAAATTAAAAATTCTAAATTTAAATCAATAAATTCAAATCAAAATATTTTGCAACTAAACTTTCAAATTCAAATTAAGTTTTAAAATATAAATTAAAGATTGAACTTTGTAAAATTTTTTTTATTTCTTTATTTACTTCCTTTTTCTTTTCCTTTTTTTTAGCTTTTTGTTTTTTTTGCTTTTTATGCATTTTCTTAATTTTTCATTTATTATTTTTCTATTATTTAGTATATTTTTCTTTACAGAATACTTTCTTTCTTGTTTTCATTCTATTACTCTTTCACTACATATTTTCTTTTTTTACTTTCATTTTTTTAGTTACTTTAATCCAATTGGTCATTTACATTATTTTCTTTTAATTTTTTCCTTTTGTACTCTATTTACTTTCTATCTTTATTTTATTCATTTTTTATTTTTTCTTAAGATTTTTCTTCTTTATTTTTTTTGGGTTTATTTTGGCATTTTTTTGTAATTTGTGTTTTTTTTCCATGCTTTCTTTTTTTGTTTTTATTTTTTATTTTGTATTAACATTTTTCTTCTTTTAATTTTTTATCTTTGATTTTTTATATCTTTATTTCTTATTATTTCTTATATTTTTTATTTTTTGTTTGTATTTTATAAACTAAATTTTTTTCTATTTTGTCATTTTTTTCATTTTTATTAGTTTTTGTATTTTTTTTTAATTTTTTCTTTTGGCTCATTTTGTCATTTCCTTACTTTTTTATTTTTAGTTTGTGTTTTTGTTTATTTTTAATTTTTTTCTTCTTTTAGTACTTATTTTATCTTTTTTCGTTTTGCTTTAATATTTTCTCATATTTTATTTTTCCTTTTATTTTTTATTTTTTGTTATTTTTTATAAAAATTCTATAATGTTATGGATATTTACTTTTTTTTTTAATCTTTTATTCTTTTTGTTTGTCTCATTTTTGTTGTCATTTTTTTATTTTTTTTGTTATTTCTATTCTATTGTTGTAAATTTTCATTAATTTTTTTCTTTTTGTTTCAACTTATATGTACATTTGCTTTCCTTTTTTTTGTTTTTAAATTCTCTGTTCATTTTTGTTTTGTTTTTTATGTATTTTTATTTTTTTCTTGCTTTTTCTTATACATTTTTGTTCACACTTTTTTCTACTTCTTTTTTTGTGCATTTACTTTTGTTTTCATTTATATTTTATGTTGACTTTTATTTTATTTTTTATCTTTGATTTTTTATATCTTTTTTTCTATATTTGTTATATTTTTTTTTTGTTTTTCTTTGTATATTTTATACTAAAAGTTTTTTCTATTTTATATTTGAAATTTTTATTCTTTTGTCTTTTTATATTTTTTTGATTTGATAATTTTTTATTTTTTTACTTTTTTTTCTTTTTTAGTATTTTATTTTAGTTTTTTATATTAATATTTTCTCTTAATTTATTTTTTCTTTTATTTTTATTTATATTTTAAAAAATTTTTATAAGGTTCAAAATAATTTTATTTTTATTATTTTATAAGGTTCAAAATTTTTGCTTATTTGTTCATATGCTTTCATTTTTTTTTGTTTAAAAATTTTCTTTGTTTTAAGATTCTTTATTCTTTTTATTTTTTAATATATTTAATATTTTCATTTTTTTTATTTTTTTCTTGCTTTTTCTTATATCTTTTTTCTCACTTCATTTTGTTTTTATTAACTTTTCTTTATTATTATTATTTTATAAGCTTTTTTTGTTTTATTTAATATCTTATGATTTTTTTTAATTTTTTTTCTTGATTTTCTTCTTTTTGACAAATTTCTTTTTATTTCTTGTTTGCATTTTTAAAATCTCATGCTATTTTTTTCCACTTCCTTTATTTTTATTTTATGTTGTATTAACTATTTTCTTTTTTAATTTTAATTTTTAATTTTTTTCTTATTGTTTTTGTTTCTATTTTATAAACTAAATTTTTTTTCTATTTTGTCTTTCCCTTTCATTTTGAAATTTTTGTTCATTTTTTTGAATTATTTTGTTCTGATTCATTAGTTTTTTTCATTTTCTATTTTGTTTTTTTGTTTTTTTTTTATTTTTTGTACTTTATTTTATCTTTTATCTTTTGCTATTTTTTTTCTTATTGTATTTGCCATTTATTTTTTGAAATTTAGTCTATAAAATACAAACAAATAATAAAAAAATATAATAAAGAATAAGAAAAAAAGATATAAAAGTTGAACGATACAAAATTAAAGGAAGAGAAAATTTAATTCAAAATAAAAAATAAGAACAAAAGAAGGAAGTGTGGATAAAAAACCCAAAAAAATAAAGATGAAAAGCCTTAAGAAAAAATAAAAAATAATGAATGAAAGTAAAAAGAGTACAAAAACATTAATATAAAATAATGTAAATGACCAATTAGATTGAAGTAACAAAAAAAAAATCAAAGTAAAAAAGAAAATATGTAATGAAAGAGTAATAGAAAGAAAACGAGAAAGAAAGTATTCTATAAAAAAATAATGAATGAAAAATTAAGAAAATGCATAAAAAGTTGAAAAAAAAACAAAAAAGTTAAAAAAAGGAAAAGAAAAAAGAAGTAAATAAAGAAATAAAAAAGTTCTACAAAGTTCAATCTTTAATTTATGTTTTAAAACTTAATTTGAATTTGAAAGTTTAAATGCAAAATATTTTGATTTGAATTTATTGATTTAAATTTAGAATTTAGAATTTTTAAATTGTTAAAAATGTAAAAATATAGATACATGAAGTAAATAGCGAGAGATATAATAATTCCAAACTAGTGTTATTATATATAAGCCAATTAAATTTTAAAAGAAAATAGCAAAGATAATCATTATCTCTTAACAAATTGTATTAAATAATATATAAATATTATCCAATCCAAAATAATAAAAAAAATCAAATTTGCATTAAATAAAAGATAAAATATTATACAAGATAATTTTGTTAATTAGATAAATTACACGATAAATAAAAATAAATTTCAAGATAAAATACAAGATGATCTTAATTAGATATCTAGTTAGTATACATGCATGTAACACCTTTCATTTCTAATGAAGCCAAAGTCTTACTCAACAATGTTTTAATATCTATAACATTAAAAACGTTTTATAAAAAAAAAAAATAAAATAAGAAAAAATATTAAAGCAAAAGGAAAAAGAAAAAATAAACAAAAGCACAAAATAGAAAAAATAAAAAAGTAAGAAAATGAAAAAATAACGAGTCAAAAGAAAAAAATTAGAAAAAATGGCAAAATAGAAAAAAAATTAGTTTATAAAATATGAACAAAAAATAAAAAATATAACAAATAATAAGAAATAAAGGTATAAAAAATCAAAGATAAAAAATTAAAAGAAGATAAAAAATGAAAAAAAAGATGACAAAATAGAAAAAAATTTAGTTTACAAAACACAAGCAAAAAAAAGTAATAAGAAAAAAATAAAAAAATCAAAGATAAAAAAATTAACAAAGGGAAAAAGTTAATACAAAATAAAAATAAAAACAAAACATGAAAGTGCAAAAAAAAATTGAAAAGAAGAAATAAAAAGAAATTCGAGAAAAAATGAGAAAAACAAGAAAAAAATAAAAAATGAAGATGCAAAAATATGAAATAAAACAAGAAGAAAAAAAGTTTATAGAAAATTTTAAAACAAAGAAAAAAGTGAAAAGAAAAAAATATGAAAGCACATGAAAAAATAAGTAAAAAGAAGAAGAAAAATTGGAAAGGAGAAAAAGTTAATGAAAAATTATAAAAATGCAATAGAAAATAACCGACAATGATAAAATAAAAAAAGGAAAAAAAGATAGAAAAATAAAAAATTCCATAACACCATAAAAATTTATGAAAATATAAACAAAGAAAAAATAAACTAAAATAAAAAAAAGATAAATAACGCACAAGAAAAGAAAAAGAGGAAAAAAATTAAATTAAAATTTCAAAATGAAATGGAATGACAAAATGAAAAAAACTTGGTTCAAAAAATACAAAAAATTGAAAAACATATAAGACATAATAAGAAAACAATATAAAAAGTCAAAGACAAAAAATTAAAAAAGAAAAAATTTAATGCGAAATAAAAATGAAAACCAAAGGAGAAAATGAAAAAAAAAGTATGAGAATTTAAAAACGGAAATAAGAAATGAAAGGAAATTTGTGAAAAAAAAAAAGAAAAGCAAGAAAAGAATAAAAATGAAAAGACAAGATTTGGAATAAAAAAAGGAAAAAGAAATATAAAAAATTTAAAACAATGAAAAAATTAAAACAAATAAAATGAAAGCATGTGAAAAAAAAAAAGCAAAAAGAAAAAAATTTGAAGGGAAAAAGTTATTGAAAAATTATAAAATAGAACAAAAAAGAGCAAAAAAAAGATTAAAAAATAAAAAATTGAAAAAGATTCAAAAAATAAAAAAAATTGAACTTGATAAAATTTTGTTAAAATATAAATAAAAAATAAACTAAGAGAAAATATTAATATAAAAGAAAAATTAAATAAACAAAAACAAAAAATAAAAAATTAACGAATAAAAAAAATATAAAAAGACAAAATGAATAAAAATTTCAAATATGAAATAGAAAAAACTTTTAGTTTAGAATATAGAAAGAAAAACAAAAAAAATAACAAATATAGGAAAAAGATGTAAAAAATCAAAGATAAAAAATAAAATAAAAGTTAATAAAAAATATAAATAAAAATAAAAGGAAGTGCACAAAAAAGAAGTCTAAGGTTTTAAAATTGTAAAGAAGAAATAAAAAAAAGTGTGAACAAAAAGATTTTAGAAAAAGCAAGAAAAAAATTAAAAAAATGAAAATTCAAAATATATAAAATAAAATAAAAAGAAAAAAGAATAGAAAATTTTAATAGAAAGAAAAAAAATTAAAACAAAAAAAATGAAGGTAAATGAAGAAATAAGTTAAAAGAAAAAGAAAAAAAGGATTAATGAAAAATTATAAAAATAGAATAGAAAATAGCAAAAACAAATGACAACAAAAATGAGAAAAACAAAAAAAAGAGATTAAAAAATAAAGTAAATGTCTATAACATTATAAAAGTTTTATAAAAATATCAAAAATAAAAAATAAAATGAAAAATAAAATAAGAGAAAATATTAAAGCAAAAGGAAAAAGATAAAATAAGTACTAAAAAAGAGAACAATTGAAAAAGTAAGGAAATGAAGAAATAACGAGTCAAAAGAAAAAATTAAAAATAGTAAAAATGAAAAAAAAAGAAAAAAATGACAAAATAGAAAAAAAATTTAGTCTATAAAACATAAACAAATAATAAAACAAATAATAAGATATAAAGATATAAAAAATCAATGATAAAAAATTAAAAGAAGACAAAAGTTAATACAAAATAAAAAATAAAAACAAAAGAAGGAAGTGTGGAAAAAAAAAGACAAATTAGAAAGAAATGCAAAAAAAAAACCCAAATAAAATAAAAGAGAAAAACCTTTAAAAAAAAAGTGAAAGTAAAAAGAGTACAAAAAGAAAAAAATTAATAGAAAATAATGTAAATGACCAATTAGATTGAAGTAACAAAAAAAAAATCAAAGTAAAAAGGAAAATATGTAATGAAAGAGTAATAGAAAGAAAACAAGAAAGAAAGTATTCTATTAAAAAGAAAAAAAAGAATGAAAATAAAAAAAAGAGAAATAATGAATAAAAATTTAAGAAAATGCGTAAAAAGTAAAAAAATCAAAAAAGTTAAAAAAAAGGAAAAGAAAAAGGAAGTAAATAAAGAAATAAAAAAAATTCTACAAAGTTCAATCTTTAATTTATGTTTTAAAACTTAATTTGAATTTGAAAGTTTAGATGCAAAATATTTTGATTTGAATTTATTGATTTAAATTTAGAATTTTTAATTTTTAAATCATTAAAAATGTAAAAATATAGAAACATAAATTAAATAGTGATGGATATAACAATTCCAAACTACTGTTATTATATATAAGCCAATAAAATTCCAAAAGAAAATAACAAAGATAATTATTATCTTTTAACAAATTGTATTAAATAAATGATAAATATTATACAATCCAAAATAATAAATAAAATAATCCAAATTGTATTAAATAAAAGATAAAATATTATACAAGATAATTTTGTTAATTAGATAAATTACATGATAAATAAAAACAAATTTCAAGATAAAATACAAGATGATCTTTATTAGATATCTAATTAGTATACATGCACATAACACCTTCCATTTCTAATGAAGCCAAAGTCTCATTCAACAATGTTTTAATATCTAAAACATTATAAAATTTTTATAAAAAAACAAAAATAAAAAATAAAAGGAAAAATAATATCATAACATCTAGATCCGGGGATCTATCGCTAGACATTGACTTGAAGGAGTCGCCACCAATCTTTTTTATCTAGGTGTGATTGGCCACCTAAGGAATCTATCTATTCAGGGAACACCTAAGTTTAAGGGTCCCTAAAAGAATAGGTTCGGGTTTACTAACCAGAACAGAGTTCGAGAGTTCGGTTACATGTGAGGAAGGTTATAGCACCCTCACAACGCCCATCGAAAAATGGTACCAACTTAATTTTGTGTTATCCAATAAGCCTTAAAAATTTACCAAGTAATTAGTTATTGAAAATTATTCTCAATTGACTCTAATACTTTTAGCAAAAAATTGAAAAAATCTCCTCACCTCAAGAGTATGCAAGAAAACTATTGTTTCACTTGCAGAGCCTCCATCGTCGAATTATTTAACATTAAAGAAAATAAAAAGGAAGAAAAAATGATTGCTTTTGTGTAGGAAAAATTGATACTTTCAACTTCTCCCTAAAATATTTTTTAGAAACTTTAATTTCGAGGAAAATTGATACTTGCAACTTTTCCTCAAAAAAACTTTATTGAAAATTTATTTTTAAGGAAAATTGATACTTTTAACTTTTTTTAAAAATATTTTTTGGAAACTTTAATTTCGAGGAAAATTGATACTTTCAACTTTTCCTCAAAAAAAATTTTTTTTTGAAAATTCATTTTTAAGGAAAATTGATACTTTCAACTTTTCCTCAAAACAATTTTTTTTGAAAATTTGTTTTTAAGGAAAATTAATACTTTCAATTTTTCCTCAAAAATTCATTTTTGAAAACTTATTTTTAAGAAAAATTGATACTTTCAACTTTTCTCTAAAAATATTTTTTGGAAAGCTTATTTTCAAGAAAAATTGATACTTTCAACTTTTCCTCAAAATATTTTTTAGAAAACTTATTTTCGAGGAAAATTGATACTTTCAACTTTTTCTCAAAAATATTTTTTTTCTTGAAATTATTATTTTTATTATTAACCAATGTTTTTAAATCATGGAACACAAAATAAATTAAAAAAATGAATGAATAAATGACATGCTACAACAAAAAAGTCAAATCGGGAAAGAAAACATCTTACAAAAATTTGGACCATTTCTCGATTCGGGCATGTCATCCTTGCGCAGGGGCCATGCCTACAACCTTCTTCTACAGGATCTGAAATCTTGATTTTTTTGGTCCACTTTACAAGCTTGTCCAGAAATTCTTTTGCAATGCTTTCATGTGCAACAAGACGAGATGTTGTACTGTAGATCTGTCTGTTTATCCAAAAGTAACCAAATGCAGTCCATTCAGTAGCCTTGTCCATATTCTCAATCTCATCCTTTGAAAGATCACCAAATGATCGAATTGTGATCTGTTACTTTTTTCTAGTTGCCTTATCTTTAACAGAAACAGTTACAATCCCATTGGCGTCTATGTCGAATGTGACTTCAATTTGGGGCAAGCCTCTACGTGCAGGTGGAATACCAACAAGATCAAACTCACCCAAAATCTTATTGTCAGCTGCCAGGTGACGTTCATCTTGAAGAACTTTAATTCCAACCTGAGTCTGGTCGTCTGCTACAGTAAAAAAAACTTGTGATTTTTTCATAGGGATAGTTGTATTTCTGTTGATCAACCTAGTGAAAATTCCACCAAGAGTTTCAATACCAAGTGACAGATGAGTTACATTCAACAAAAATAGCTCCTTAACATCACCTCAAAGGATACCACCTTAAATAGCAGCTCCCATTGCAACTGCCTCATCATGATTAACCCCCTTGCTTGGAAACTTACCAAAAATTTCTAAAACAATTTCTTGCACCTTGGGTACATGAGATGCAGTGTCTTCATGATCAGATACACAGCATTCGGGTTGAAAGTACCTCTCAAAATATGATGCAAAGTATGAATTTCAGTAACCAACTTCTCAGAACCACTTATGCAACCAGCAATAACATCATTGAGGCCCCTCAATCTGTCCACTACAGTTGTCAATACAACTTTCTACAATCGCCACCTCATCAACGAAGGAGATATCGATAGCAGTTGCCTAAACAATAACCACCGTCGAGAAGGGTAAATTCGAAGCAAGATCGTTCGATCACGAAACAGCAACTACTTGCACGACACTGATATTACTACAGTTGCGACGAGCTTTGATGCTGAGCTGACACACGAAGTTAGGCGAAAAATGAAATATCATAGACAATAAACTCCCGCCATTGATTTCTCCTCTAACATAAAACAATAATTCATCACCCGTCGCATCAACCCAACACGAGGCTTGTCTCTTATCGGTGCGCCAGAGAAGTCGAGATTGGAACGGCACTCGAATGAAGAATGAATCTGATTTATTCTAAACTTTTAGTCACTTGGCAAATCCCAGATGCCATGCAACTTCTTAGAAAGATCAAGACAAGCACTTAGATTTGTCTGAACTTTAATTTTCTTACAACTTGACTTGGCTATGTTCAGGCCAACCTGATTTTTACAGCTTGACAAGGATGGGAATCGAGGATAACCAGAAGCAGTAAATCAAAAATCAGTGGTAAACTTGGTTTTTTGAAAGGTTAAATGGAATTGACAAGAAAGACTCTCAATGGGATATTTACAGGTAATGATAGAATACCGAGTGCTAGCTATTGGCTGTTTGGGTTCTATTACCGAATTTGGAATATGGTTAGGTGAAAATTGGTTTTGGATACTGTTGGAAATGGTTATGAATGGAGATAATGGTTCTGGCAGCAATGCTGGGAGTTTGGCTTAAGCGAAAATGGCAGTGTAATATGAGGTCTGTTTTCAATTTGGCAATGGTATCACATGGGACTAAGGCTAGTGATGGCAATGATGAAGAAGGGTGATGTTGGGCTAAGTTGTTGCTAGAGTCGAGGGAAATAGGTGAATATCGGAGTCTTTTTATGACTCTTACTTTATTTTTGTTCTCTCTCTTTTCTTTCATTCGTATTCGGATTCTTCTTCTATCTTGCCTCTTCTCTTTCAAACTATGAATCATAATGATTTATAAAACCATGTCGATAGAGTTTCAGTTCAATTCCAATTAGTCATCCAATGCTAAATATTAGAATCTAATTATGCTTTTTGATCATCATCAAGCCTATCTCAATCTTTTTTTTAAAAAAAATAATCAGATAATAAAGATAAGAAAATAAACAATAAGTAAACCATAAGATAAAAATTAAAAAATGATAAATATGAAATAAAAATTTGAAATAAAAATGAATAAAAATTTTTACAATCGAGCTTGATTGGTTTTAATTGATAAAAGACCCCGGACAAAATGGAGTGTCTACAGCTGCCCCTCTTTGCACATTTTCTATGAAACAAAAATTGTGCAAAGACGTAGACACCCATTCAAGACTCAACTGGATTTTTTTACCTTTTTTTTGTTTTTTTTATTTTTTAAATTTTGATCAAAGCTCTTCTAAGCAGAGGCTCAATGACTTTGAGAAACATAAACAAAGCTCCTCTAAACAGAGGTAATTTTTTTATTTTTTTTATTTTTTTAAATTTTAATCAAAGCTCATCTAAGCAGAGGCTCAACGACTTTGAGAAACATAAACAAAGCTCCTCTAAACAGAGGTAATTTTTTTATTTTTTTTATTTTTTTTTAAATTTGATCAAAGCTCCTCTAAGCAGAGGCTCAACGACTTTGAGAAACATAAACAAAGCTCCTCTAAACCAAGGTAATTTTTTTTTTTTGTTTTTTTTTTAAATTTGATCAAAGTTCCTCTAGGTAGAGGCTCAACGACTTTGAAAAATAAATGGCTCCTCTAATCAGAGGCTCAACGACTTTGAAAAATAAATTGCTTATCTAAATAGAGGCAACGAAACTTTGGAAAAATAAATTGCTCCTCTAATCAGAGGCTTGATGACTTTGGAAAAATAAATGGCTTCTCTAATTAGAGGCTCGACGACTTTGGAAAAATAAATGCCTCCTCTAATCAGAGGCATCGTAACTTTTGGAAAGTAAATTACTCCTCTAAATAGAGGCACCATAACTTTAGAAAGTAAATTGCTCCTTAACAATCATGTTCAAAGGAGTTATAGATCGTCATTGAAGGAATTTTGTAATGGGAACTCAATGATTCACAAATTGAGTTCAACATTTAGAGGTTTAGATTCGCAAGAATCTTTCAACTTCATAAGAATTTACTGAAATTTCATTCTCAAAATTTCAATTTCATTCAAATTTGTAATATCTCAAGATTTGCATTTGTAATTTGCAAGACTCGCATTAAAGATCCTCATTTGAATTTTGAAAGTTCATATCCAAAAGTTCGAGGCTTTTTAAAGGTTCGCATTTGGCAAGCTTATGATTCACATCCAAAAATTCAAAGCTTTTCATTTGAGTTCAAAGGTTCAACAATAAAACTTAGAGTTTCACATCTAAGTTCAAAGGTTCTCATTTAAAAATTTAGAGATTCACATCCAAAAAGTTAAAGCTTTGTATTTTGGAGATTCACATCCAAAAGTTTAAAACTTTTCATTCTAGTTTAAAGATTCATATTCGACGAACTTTAAGGTTTCACTCCTCAAAGATTCTTATTTTGAAACTCAAAGATTCTCATTTTAAAACTCAAAGATTCTCATTTGAGTTCTTAAAAATTCTCATCAAAATATTCATAATTTTTTTAAGTGACTCAAAAATTTACATGAATGAATGTTATGACCAAAGATGCAAATGCCTTCTTAATTGTGCAAATGCGGTAACCTATATTCTCATAGTGCCATGCATGTCCAAACAAAGTTTAATTCATTGAATTATGTGCATGTATTATTCAAGCAATGATACCCCCGTGGTGCATGTAATGCAGACATCTATGTCACAAAATTTTAAATAATTATGGTAATATGACTCTCAAAACTCTACCATTTTGCAGGTCTTTCTTTTTCAGTTTCTCAATACTTTGGAATAAGTTTCATTAATCGATCATCACTTGACCACCATTCATGGACTTCTCAGCACTAACAAATTTCAGAACAAGTTTCATCCACCATCACTGGATCATTACTCATAGGTGTCTCAGCATTAACCATTCCGAACTAGGTCACACTTATAGGTTTCTCAACCCTAACCATTCCCAAAATAAACTTTATCCACTGATTATTTTCATCATTCAATCATAACTTGCAAGTTAGGTTGACCAATTCATCCTTGTACTCATCATTTGGTCATAATTCATAAGCTTTTCAGTACCAATTTTGTCTATTGCTCCATATCATTTTCATCACTTAACCATAACTCATAGGTTATATCAATCAATACATCCTCATATTCATCACTTGATTATACCACTTTTCAAGATTTACCCCATCTTCATTTTATTGTCCAATCCATCATCATATTTTTCATTTGATCACATCATATGTCCTTTCAAATCATCTCTTTTAGGTTTCTACCATTTCTTCATTTTGTTACCACCATCATCTTAGATTTCTTTTCAAATGAATGTAAAACTCTTTTAAACACATATTCATTCATTCATTATCATTTTAATTCTTGACAAATACAATGCAATCAAGCATTTTTTCAATTAATTTTAGAGGTGTAACAATAAGAGAACACAAGGTGAATTATGCTGAAGATAATCAATAAAGATCTATTTTGGTACAAGACAAATGGGAAAGGAAATAAATTAGATACATGTCATTGGGATGAATGGTATGTCCAAACGATGAATATTCAGACAATTCTCAACATTAATCTAGGATTATTTTTCAAAAACTCATTCTATTTACTGTTAAAGTCATTTTGAGCTTGACGAACTTTGCCCTAGTCTTTGAAAGATCTTCATATGTCTTTGATCTTCCATCCATGTGAACCATTTGACCTAAATCTTTTTCTACCAAAATCACCCTTTCAGGTTTTCAATTTGAATCTTTTTTTCATTTTCTCAATTTTTTCCTTTTTTTTTCTTAATTTTTTCTTTTTTTTTTCATCAATTTTTTTCTTTTTTCTTATTTTTATCCATTGTTGATATCTTTCACACCTCAAACTTTAGAGTAATATAGCATGATTCTATTGTTTCATCATGAGCATGTCTTTGCCTAATATATGATCATTCAATTTAAGCATTCACATTTGATCCAAATGGGCTTTTCAAGGTTATAATGTAGGTCAAGGTGAAGGGTCATAAAAGAAATAGATATAATAGGCTCAAAACATGTATTAAAAAGGTTCAAGACCAAAAGATCATTTGATGCAACTTGACATTTTGCCCTCACATCATTCTATTATTTTTTCTTTTCTCACACAAAAGATTCTCATTATTTTACCCCAAATCATGTGTGACATTTATTTTTTCTTTTGCTTTTCTTTCTCTTTCCATCTTTGAGACCTTTTATGATATATTTTTTTTCAAAAATTACCCCCAGTGTAGAGGGTGATCCTTGGTTATGGTTTTTCAGAAAAAGAAATCATAATAGGCTCAAAGGGGTAGCAATAAATGGTTTTTCGAATAGTAAAAGAAAGATGACCATTTTTCATCTCAATTGTGAATACTTTTCTTGAACATTATCTATTGAACAAAGCTCATGAACCTGTATAAAATATTGCACATCTTCAAGACATATCTATTTCACCTCTAGTAACAGTTTACTTTTTTGCTCAAATGATCTCCTCATATTAATGTGAATGAGTTCTCAAAATTAAATCCCAAAATTATTGTTATCATTGTCTAAATACTTATCATCTGAAATTTGAGAATGGGAATGTAAAGTTATGAAAGGTAACAGAGCATGGAATAATGATCGAGTGAAAAAGAAAATGTAATAAAAAGCATTAACTTGCCCTTATTAAGATGATAACAAGTGAAATCATATTGCAAAAAAGAAATCCTAACATTACTTTAAAAGAACTATTAGAATGACAAGTAGCATTCAATCAGTTTTAACATCCTCTTTAAAATCATGCCCCTGTGCAATCAGGTGAAAGATTTTTATCTCTCCCCATTGATTCATTGCGACTCTTCATATTCTTGATCCTCAAACAAAATGATTGGGCTTTTTCTGTGAGTTCTAAAGATACAGGCTTAACAATTTGAGCGGTTGTATTCATTATCATGCTCCATGTTGTAGTGTTTTTGGTAAAGACAATCTTATCAACATTGGGATGAGATGCCAAAAGAATCGTAACTTTTAGGCTCGATCCAGTCAAAATGTTCAAAACACGTGAAGGAAAACCAACCTTCCTACACACGTCAGCCAGCTTCAAACATGTGATAGATACCAACTCAGAAGGTTTCAGTATTGCAGCACAATCTACAGCTAAAGCAAAAGCTACTTTTCAGACGACCATCAATAGTAAATAATTCCATAGAGTAATCAATCCAATGACCCCAAGTGATTTTTTAAGCAGATAACTCTTAAATGTCTTAATAGAAAGAGAGATAGCAACATTTTACTTCGCATCTAAACCTTCAGCAAGGTACGTATAGTACTCAAAACATCCAGCAACATCATCAATGTCCCAAGTTGCTTCATCAAGTGGTTTTTCGTAATCAATTGCTTAAGCTTTGTTAATTCAGATTTTTTTTTTGTTATTTTAAAAATGATGGCTAGTAAATACTTAGCACAAACAGTGCCAGAAGCTGAAGCCCAATCTTTGCCTTTGTTTCTAAAAAGAGCTCTCTAAGTAGCAGCCACCGCAAGCTTCACATCTTCAGCTATAGCTACTGGAATATGATCGATGTTCTGTTCAATTACAGGATAGATAATTGAAATTCACTTTTTGAGAACAGGCTCTCTCCACTCGCTGTCGATAAGTAACATTCGACGTAAAATTTAGACCATCATATTAAATCAGTTTACCTTTTTTTTTTTTGGTTTCACTCTCATCCTCAAACCAGTGTCTAAAAAACTTTTTTTTTATGATCTTTCTCTAATCTTCGTATTCGTGTTCCCCTGTTGCTCTTTCTTGATCAAAACTTACCATTCCATCTTTGATTAATCGTTGCACCTCATGCTTTAGAGTAATATAATTTTTAGTGTAATGACCAGTAATTCTATAGTAGTAGTCACAGTGAGCTGTAAGATCATATCATTTAAGATAAGATGACTTGAACAGCTCCACACTACTTGGAGGCAATCATGTGACTATTATAGAGCTCTCGGTATAACTTCATATAAGTCATGAGAATTAGATCAAATACAAGCTTTTCTCAAATAGTCCGTTGCTATCGTGAACCACTTGTCAGGCTAATAGGATGAATTTTAGATCTTGCAGGAGTTTAACTATTAATGCTGTATATGGGAGCTTGGAGGATAAAAATGGGCTGGTATATGGATGAATTAGGTGATTGTGGGACTGGTTAGTATGGATAAGATGAAGTATTATTCATAGTAGGATAGTATGGAGAGTAATTTGATGGTAGATAGGGTTGATATCCCCTGAACTATCTATCAAAACCTACAGTTCGAGCTTCAGTCTCTTCTTTCTTGGGTGCCTTCTTGGTTTCTCCTCCTTTCAGCTTGTCATTTTTAATGGCATTCTCAATGATTTCGCCTGAAATCACCATGTCAGCAAAATTCTTTATGACATTTTCTATCATCTTTTTATAATAGAAGAATTTTAAAATGTTGACAAATAATACGGTGGTCTCTTTTTCAGTCAAAAAATGTTGCACCTGAGTAGCCATGTTCTTCTACCTCTGAACATATTCTTTGAATGATTCGGTTACTTTCTTCTTCATATTCTGTAAAGAAAGATGATTAAAAGCCAAGTATAT
The DNA here is from genome assembly GCF_002303985.1 of Durio zibethinus. The sequence continues at coordinate 39,347 of NW_019168337.1, forward strand.
TATATGCTGATATTGACTAATAAAAGTATGAGCCATATCACTTCAAGAATGAATATGATTTCTGCCCAGTTGGACATACCACCTAGTAGCAGAACCAGTGAGGCTGTTTTGGAATGCATGTATCAAGAGCTTTTCATTATTGACATAGGCAATCATTTTTCGATAGTACATAGTAATGTGAATTTTCAGACACTTTGTACCATCGTATTTCTCAAACTTCAGCACCTTGAATTTTGGAGGAATAACCACATCAGGGATTAAACAGGGTCTAAAAGCATCAACTGAGCCATAAAAACTAACTTCATCCACTGTTTGTAGCCTTTTCTTCAATAAGTTTATCTTTTGTTCAGCTTTTAAGGCTTCTAAAGTCCTATTCTCCTTAGGCCTTAACTTTTTTCTTTCTTTTGGATCATCCAAATTAGGGACTGATATTGGTTCTACTACTTTTTCAGTAAAGACAAGATTTATATAATTTTGGTACTGTCCTTGATTTAAAGCTGATGGTATTCTGGGATATGTGTACCTTACAGGATAAGTGAACAGTTGTGATGGTGGACTTTGTGCAGGTTGGACTTGATGTGGCTTGAAACCATGAGGGTATAGTAGGTCATCTTCCTCTTGTAGGGGATGATCTTGTTGGCTAGCATTCTCCTCTATTGCCTTCCCCTTGTTTAACTTGTTCAAAGCCTCTAAAATCCTATTCAATTCCCCTTTTAACTTCTCCTGAGGTTTCTCTATTCTCTCGAGACAATTGAAATTTTCTCATTCCATTAGTCTAGTTTGAGCTCTTGTATTGTATTGGTGAGTGGGGTTATTTGGTGGAGCTATCCTTAAACCTTTAACACTATAATTATGATTAAAAATGCTATGCTAAGCTTTATGTATGATACGTTTATGCACGAATGAAATGTACATTTTTATGAATAAAATCTAATATGAAATGGATGCAAATGATTGTATTAAAACATGGATCATAAAAATAATGCAGATGTATAAAATCAGACAAACAACATCGTTAGTTTCATAAATGAAATGAAAGTAATGCCGAGGTATAATGTTACATATGATAATGAAAATGATGCACAAAGTCAGACAATCAAATGATTAGATAAACACCATTTTTGTGTCCTAGTTTCAGGGTATATCTATCATTAGGTAGAAATGGCTCTATCTTAGGGTTAAGCACTTCTAAGGTTCACTATATGTGGTTCAAGGTTAAAGTCTAAAGGTTTCCAAATTGCTCCTTACATCATTGTCTATCACAGACTAGTAAGGTACCCTAATACTCACCCATTATAGGCTACAAGCGAAAAATGTTCAATTTGAATGAGAGTATTTCATTAGCCACTACGGAGGTATTAAACCTCACGAAAGCAATAGGTACTTTACTCTCTCATAGAGGGACAGAGCTCGGGTATAGAGCTCATGTTATGCATATGCATATGAATGACATAATTAATAAAGTAAATAAACATGAATGAATAAAAAATCTATACAAAAAGGTTCAATTTTATTAGGCTTTTAGATAACACAAATTTATTTGTTGGCCTGACTCTCAGAGGTCCCCAGTGAAGTCACCAAGCTGCGTCGAGATCCGGGGATCTATCGCTAGACATTGACTTGAAGGAGTCACCACCAATCTTTTTTATCTAGGTACGATTGGCCACCTAAGGAATTTATCTTTTCAGGGAACACCTAAGTTTAAGGGTCCCTAAAAGAATAGGTTTGGGTCTACTAATCAGAACAGAGTTCGAGAGTTCGGTTATGTGTGAGAAAGGTTATAGCACCCTCACAATGCCCATCGAAAGATGGTACCAACTTAATTTTGTGTTATCCAATAAGCCTTAAAAATTTATTAAGTAATTAGTTATTAAAAATTATTCTCAATTGATTCTAATACTTTTAGCAGAAAATTGAAAAAATCTCCTCACTTCAAGAGTATGCAAGAAAACTATTGTTTCACTTGCAGAGGCTTCATCGTCAGATTATTTAGCATTAAAGAAAATAAAAAGAAAATAAAAAGGAAGAAAAAATGATTACTTTTGTGCAGGAAAAATTGATACTTTCAACTTCTCCCTAAAATATTTTTTAGAAATTTTAATTTCGAGAAAAATTGATACTTTCAACTTTTCCTCAAAAAAACTTTTTTTGAAAATTTATTTTTAAGGAAAATTAATACTTTCAACTTTTCCTCAAAAATTCATTTTTGAAAACTTATTTTCAAGGAAAATTAATACTTTCAACTTTTCCTCAAAATATTTTTTGGAAAGCTTATTTTCAAGAAAAATTGATACTTTCAACTTTTTCTCAAAATATTTTTTAGAAAACTTATTTTCAAGGAAAATTGATACTTTCAACTTTTCCTCAAAAATATTTTTTTCTTGAAATTATTATTTTTATTATTAACCAATGTTTTTAAATCATGAAAACACAAAATAAATTAAAAAAATGAATAAATAAATGACATGCTACAACCAAAAAGTCAAATCGGGAAAGAAATATCTTACAAAAATTTGGATCATTTCTCGATTTATGCGTGTCATCCTTACGCAGGGGCCTGCCTACAATCTTTTTCTACAGGATCTAAAATCTTGATGTTTTTTAGTCCACTTTATAAGCCTGTCCAAAAATTCTTTTGTAATGCTTTCATGTGCAACAAGACGAGATGTTGTATTGTAGATCTGTCCGTTTATCCAAAAGCAACCAAATGCAATTCATTTAGCAGCCTTGTCCATCTTCTCAATCTCATCCTTTGAAAGATCACCAGATGATCAGATTATGATTTACTGCTCTTTTCTAGTTACCTTATCTTTAGCAGAAATAGTTACAATCCTATTGGTGTTTATGTCGAATGTGACTTCAATTTGGGGCAAACCTCTATGTGCAGGTGGAATACCAATAAGATCAAACTCACCCAAAATCTTATTGTTAGCTGCCAGGTGACGTTCACCTTGAAGAACTTTAAACCTGAGTCTGGTCGTCTGCTACAGTAGAGAAAACCTGTGATTTTTTCGTAAGGATAGTTGTATTTCTGTTGATAAACCTAGTGAAAATTCCACCAAGAGTTTCAATACCAAGTGACAGAGGAGTTACATTCAACAGAAGCAGCTCCTTAACATCACCTCGAAGGATACCACATTGAATAACAGCTTCCATTGCAACTGCCTCATCAAGATTAACCCCCTTGCTTGGAGACTTACCAAAAATTTTTGAAACAATTTCTTGCACCTTGGGTACACGAGATGCAGTGTCTTGATGATCAGATACGCAGCATTTAGGTTAAAAGTACCTCCCAAAATATGATGTAAAGTACGAATTTCAGTAACCAACTTCTCAGAACCACTTATGCAACCAGTAAAAACATCATTAAGGCCTCCTAATCTGTCCGTTATAGTTGTCAATACAACTTTCTATAACCGTCACCTTATCAACGAAGGAGACATTGATAGCAGTTGCCTGAGCAACAACCACCGTCGAGAAGGGTAAATCTGAAGCAAGATCGTTCGATCACGAAACAGTAACTACTTGTGCGACACTGATATTACTACTGTTACGACGAGCTTTGATGATGAGCTGACACACGAAGTCAGACGAGAAATGAAATATTAGAAACAATAATCTCTCACCATCGATTTCTCTTCCAACATAAAACAACATTGTCATCACCCGTCGCGTCAACCCAACACGAGGCTTGTCTCCTATCGTTGCGCCAAAGAAGTCGGGATCGAAATGGCACTCGAATGAAGAATGAATCTGATTTTTTCTAAACTTTTGGTCACTTGGCAAATCTCAGATGCCATGTAACTTCTTAGAAAGATCAAGACAAGCACTTAGATTTGTCTGAACTCTAATTTCCTTACAACTTGACTTGGCTGTGTTCAGGCCAACCTGATTTTTACAGCTTGACAAGGATGAGAATCGAGGATCACAAAAAGCGATAAATCAAAAATCAGTGGCAAACTTGGTTTTTTGAAAGGTTGAATGGAATTGACAAGAAAGACTCTCAATGGGATATTTATAAGTGCTGATAGAATATCGAGTGCTAGCTATTGGCTGCTTGGGTTCTATTATCGAATATGGAATTGTGGTTAGGTGAAAATTGGTTTTGGATACTGCTAGAAATGGTTATGGATGGAAATAGTGGTTCTGGTAGTAATGGTGAGAGTTTGGCTTAAGCAAAAATGGCAGTGTAATATGAGGTCTGATTTTCAATTTGGTAATGGCATCACATGGGACTAAGGCTAGTGATGGCAATGATGGAGAAGGGTGATGTTGGGCTAAGTTGCTACTAGAGTCGGGGGAAATAGGTGAATATCGGAGTCTTTTTACGACTCTTACTTTATTTTTGTTCTCTCTCTTTTCTCTCTCTCTTATTCGGATTCTTCTTCTATCTTGCCTCCTTCTTTTCAAACTATGAATCACAATGATTTATAAAACCGTGTTGATAGAGTTTTAGTTCAATTTCAATTAGTCATCCAATGCTAAAGATTAGCATCTAATTATGCTTTCTGATCATCATCACGCCTATCTCAATCTTTTTTTTAAATAATCAGATAATGAAGATAGAAAAAGAAAATAAACAATAAGTAGACCATAAGATAAAAATTAAAAAATGATAAATATGAAATAAAAATCTAAAATAAAAATAAATAAAAATTTTTACAATCGAGTTTGCACTGGTTTCAATTGATAAAAGACCCCGGACAAAATAGGGTGTCTACAAATAAAATAAGAAAAAATATTAAAGCAAAAGGAAAAAGAAAAAATAAGTACTAAAAAGGAGAAAACAATTAAAAATAAACAGCACAAAATAGAAAAAATAAAAAAGTAAGGAAATGAAAAAATAACGAGTCAAAAGAAAAAAATTAGAAAAAGTGACAAAATAGAAAAAAATTAGTTTGTAAAATACGAACAAAAGATAAAAAAATATAACAAATAATAAGAAATAAAGGTATAAAAAATCAAAGATAAAAAATTAAAAGAAGATAAAATATGAAAAGGGATGACAAAATAGAAAAAAAATTAGTTTAGAAAACACAAGCAAAAAAAAGTTATAAGAAAAAAATAAAAAAATCAAAGATAAAAAATTAACATAGGGAAAAAGTTAATACAAAATAAAAATAAAAACAAAACAAGGGAGTGCAAAAAAAAAATTGGAAACAAGAAACAAAAAGAAATTTGAAAAAAAAAATGAAGAGGCAAAAATATGAAACAAAACAAAAAGAAAAAAAGTGAAACGAAAAAAAATGTGAAAGGACATGAAAAAATAAGTTAAAAAAAGAAGAAAAATTTGAAAAGGAGAAAAAGTTAATGAAAATTATAAAAATGCAATAAAAAATAACCGACAATGATAAAATAAAAAAATAAAAGAAAAAAGATAAAAAAATAAAAAATTCCAAAACATTATAAAAATTTATGAAAATATAAATAAAAAAATTAAACCGAAATAAAAAAGATAAATAAAGCACAAGAAAAGAAAAAAATAAAAAATAAAGAAAAATATAACAAAAATATAAAAAGTAAGAAATTAAAAAAAGACAAAAATTGAATAAACATTAGTTCAAAAAATACAAAAAATTGAAAAACATATAAGACATAATAAGAAAATAATATGAAAAGTCAAAGACAAAAAATTAAAAAAGAGAAAAGTTAATGCGAAATAAAAATGAAAACCAAATGAGAAAATGGAAAAAAAAAGTATGAGAATTTAAAAATGCAAATAAGAAATGCAAGGAAATTTGTGAAAAAAAAATAAGAAAACCAAGAAAAGAATATAAATGAAAAGACAAAATATTTGGAATAAAAAAAGGAAAAAGATATATAACAAATTTTAAAACAATGAAAAATTATAACAAATAAAAATGAAAGCATATGAAAAATAAAAAAGCAAAAAGAAAGAAAATATTGAAGAGAAAAAGTTATTGAAAAATTATAAAATAGAACAAAAAAGAGCCAAAAAAAGATAAAAAATAAGAAAATGAAAAAAGAAAAAAGATTCAAAAAAAAAAAAAAAATTGAACTTGATAAAAATTTTTAAAATATAAGTAAAAAATAAATGAAAAAATAATTTAAGGGAAAATATTAATATAAAAGAAAAAATTAAATAAAATACCAAAAATGGAAAAAATAAAATAAAAAAACAAAAAAATAAAAGAAAAAAAAATGAATAAAAATTTCAAATATAAAATAGAAAAAACTTTTAGTTTAGAATATGGAAAGAAAAACAAAAAAAAAAACAAATATAGGAAAAAGATATAAAAAGTCAAAGATAAAAAATAAAATAAAAATAAAAGGAAGTGCACAAAAAAAAGTCTAAGGTTTTAAAATTGTAAATAAGAAATAAAAAAAAAGTGCGAACAAAAAGATATAAGAAAAAGCAAGAAAAAAATAAAAAAATGAGAATACAAAATATATAAAATAAAATAAAAAGAATAAAGAATTTTAATAGAAAGAAAAAAATTAAAACAAAAAAATGAAAGTAAATGAACAAATAAGTTAAAAGAAAAATAAAAAAAAGGATTAATGAAAATTTATAAAAATAGAATAGAAAATAGCAAAAAAATAAAAAAGTGACAAAAAATGAGAAAAACCAAAAGAATAATAGATTAAAAAATAAAGTAAATATCCATAACATTATAAAAAAGTTTTATAAAAATAACAAAAATTAAAAATTAAAAATAAAAGGAAAAATAAAATAAGAGAAAATATTAAAGCAAATGGAAAAAGATAAAATAAATACTAAAAAAGAGAAAAATTAAAAATAAACAAAAACACAAAATAAAAAAATATAAAAAAGTAAGGAAATGAAGAAATAACAAGTCAAAAGAAAAAATAATAAAATAATAAAAAAGGAAAAAATGACAAAATAGAAAAAAATTTAGTCTATAAAATACAAACAAATAATAAAAAATATAACAAATAATAGGAAATAAAGATATAAAAGATCAAAGATAAAAAATTAAAAGAAAAAAAAGGTTAATACAAAATAAAAAATAAAAACAAAAGAAGGAATTGTGGAAAAAAAAAACATAAATTAGAAAGAAATGCAAAAAAAAAAAACTCAAAAAAATAAAGAATGAAATTAAAGAGAGTACAAAAAGAAAAAAATTAATTGAAAATAATGTAAATGACCAATTAGATTGAAGTAACAAAAAAGAAAATCAAAGTAAGAAGGAAAATATGTAATGAAAGAGTAATAGAAAGAAAACAAGGAAGAAAGTATTCTATAAAAAGAAAAAAAAATGAATGAAAATAAAAAAAGAGAGAAATAATGAATGAAAAATTAAGAAAATGCATAAAAAGTAAAAAAAAAACAAAAAAAGTTAAAAAAAAAGAAAAAAGAAGTAAATAAAGAAATAAAAAAATTCTTCAAAGTTCAATCTTTAATTTATGTTTTAAAACTTAATTTGAATTTGAAAGTTTAGATGCAAAATATTTTGATTCGAATTTATTGATTTAAATTTAGAATTTTTAATTTTTAAATCGTTAAAAATTCAAAAATATAGATACATGAAGTAAATAGTGATAAATATAACAATTCCAAACTAGTGTTATTATATATAAGCCAATAAAATTCCAAAAGAAAATAACAAAGATAATTATTATCTCTTAACAAATTGTATTAAATAAAAGATAAATATTATACAATCCAAAATAATAAATAAAATAATCCAAATTGTATTAAATAAAAGATAAAATATTATACAAGATAATTTTGTTAATTAGATAAACTACACGATAAATAAAATCAAATTTTAAGATAAAATACAAGATGATCCTAATTAGATATCTAATTAGTATACATGCACATAACACCTTCAACTTCTAATGAAGCCAAAGTCTCATTCAACAATGTTTTAATATCCATAACATTATAAAATTTTTATAAAAAAAAACAAAAATAAAATAAAAGAAAATATTAAAGCAAAAGAAAAAATAAGTACTAAAAAAGAGAAAAAAAATTAAAAATAAACAAAAGCACAAAATAGAAAAAATAAAAAAGTAAGGAAATGAAAAAATATCGAGTCAAAAGAAAAAAATTAAAAAAAGTGGCAAAATAGAAAAAAATTAGTTTGTAAAATACGAACAAAAGTTAAAAAATATAACAAATAATAAGAAATAAAGGTATAAAAAATCAAAGATAAAAAATTAAAAGAAGATAAAAAATGAAAAGGGATGACAAAATAGAAAAAAATTTAGTTTAGAAAACATAAGCAAAAAAAAAAACTACTAAGAAAAAAATAAAAAAAATTAAAGATAAACAAATTAACAAAGGGAAAAAGTTAATACAAAATAAAAATAAAAACAAAACAAGGAAGTGCAAAAAAAAAAAATGGAAACAAGAAATAAAAAGAAATTTGAAAAAAATGAGAAAAACTAGAAAAAAATAAAAATGAAAAGGCAAAAATATGAAATAAAACAAAAAGAAAAAAAGGTTATAGAAAATTTTAAAACAAATAAAAAAATGAAAACAAAAAAAAAATGAAAGCACATGAAAAAAAAGTAAAAAAAGAAAAATTTTAAAGGAGAAAAAGTTAATGATACATAGTCATAATTGTTCAAATAGTAATAATTGTTTGCATTGGTCAAGCCAAATGATACATTTTCTAAATCCATTACTTATTAATTATCAAAATATTAATAAACTAGCATTACTTTATTCCGAATAAGATTATATGAACAGAAACAATTATTTTATGATAAAACAAATGGTCATAACAATTTGAAATAAATATTTGGTCAAATAGTTATAAGTAATTGAACTGGTATGACAAACATATTTATTTTTTAAATCTCTTATGTATTAATTTTTGAAATATTAATAAATTAATATTATTTATTCCAAACAAATTTATATGAACAAAAACATTTGTTTTATGATAAAACAAAAGGTAATAACAATTTGAAATAGATAATTATTCAAATAGTCATAATTATTTGAAATAGTTTTGTAAACAAAATTGTTATGACTTTTTATTTTGTATTAAAACAATTGTTTCTGTTCATACAAGCTTATTCAGATTAAAATAATATTAATTTATTAATATTTTGACAATTAACAAGTGAAAGATTTAAAAAATAAATATGTTTACCAAACAAGTTCAAATAGTCAAGACTATTTGAATAATTATCTATTTCAAATAATTATGACCATCTATTTTGTAATAAAATAATTGTTTCAGTTAACATAAGCTTATTTGAAATAAAATAGCTGTAATTTATTAATATATCAAAAATTAATGAGTAAGAGAATTAAAAAATGAATCTATTGATAGAACAAGTTCAAATAGTTATGACTATCTAAATAATTATCTATTTAAAAAATTATGACCATTTGTTTTGTCATAAAATAATTAGTTTTGTTCATGCAAGCTTATTTCGAATAAAATAATATAAATTTATTAAAACGCCAAAAATTAATAAATAAAAATTTAAAAAATAAATATGTTTTTTGAACACATTCAATAGTTATGACTATTTAAATAATTATCTATTTCAAATCATTATAACAATTTGTTTTGTCATAAACCAATTATTTCTATTCATACAAGCTTGTTCGAAATAAAATAATATTAATTTATTAATATTTCTAAAATTAATAAGTGAAAGATTTAAATAATAAATTTGTTTACCGAGCAAGTTTAAATAGTTATTACTATTTGAACAATTATATATTTCAAATCTTTATGATCTTTTGTTTTGTCATAAAATAATTGTTTTTATTCACACAAGTTTATTCGAAATAAAATAATTCTAATTTATTATTATTCTAAAAATTGATAAGTTAGAGATTTAAAAAATAAATCTGTTTATCGAATAAGTTTAAATAGTCATGTCCATTTGAACTGTTATTTATTTTAAATCATTATGATATTTTGTTTTATTATAAAATAATTGTTTCTATTCATACAAAATTATTCAGAATAAAATAATGCCAATTTATTACTATTTTGAAAATTAATAAAAATTTAAAAATAAATGTGTTTTTCGAATCAATTCAAATAGTTAAGACTATTAAAATTATTATCTATTCCAAATTATTCTGATATTTTGTTTAGTCAAAAAATAATTGTTTTAGTTCATACATGCTTATTCGAAATATAGTAATACTAATTTATTAAAATTTAGAAAATTAATAAAAAATTTTAAAAAAATCGATCTACTGAATAAATTCAAATAATTATGAATATTTGAACAATTATCTATTTAAAATCGTTATGACCTTTTATTTTATCATAAAACAACTGTTTCAGTACATAAAAGTTTTTCCAAAATAAAATAATATTGCTTTATTAATATTTCAAAAATTAAGAAGTTGGAGTTTTAAAAAATAAATCAGTTTATAAAATTATTCAAATAATCCTGGGAATTTGAATAATTATCTATTTCAAATCGTTATAAACTTTGTTTTGTCATAAAACAATTGTTTTTTATCATACAAGCCTATTTGGAACAAAATAATACTAATTTATTAATATTTCAAAAATTAATAAAAGATTTAAAAAATTAATTTGTTTACTGAATCAATTCAAATAGTTATGACTATTTAAACAATTATATATTTCAAATTGTTATAACCTTTTGTTATCTCATAAAACAATTATTTCTATTCACACAAGTTTATTTGAAATAAAATAATAGTAATATAATAATATTCTGAAAATTAATAACTAAAAGATTTAAAAAATAAATTTGTTTACTGAACTAGTTCAAATATTTAGGGCTATATGAACAATTATTTACTTCAAATCATTATGACATTTTGTTTTGTCGTAAAACAATTTTTTTCATTTCTAAGTAACTTATTCGGAATAAAGTAAAACAAATTTATTAATATTTCAAAACTTAATAAGCAAAAGATTTAAAAAACAATTTAATTTGCCTAACCAGTTCAAATAATTATGACTATTTGAACAATTATCTATTTCTAATCATCATGTTTTTTTTATTTTGTCATAAAACAAATGTTTTTGTGCATATAAGTTTGTTCAGAATAAAACAATATTAATTTATTAATATTTTGAAAATTAAGAAGTAAGAAATTAAAAAAAAAAATGTTTACTAAATCAGTTCAATTAGTTATAACTATTTGAACAATTATTTATTTCAAATCATTATGACCATTTGTATTGTCATAAAATAATTATTTATGTTTATACAGTCTTATTCAAAATAAAGTAATACTAATTTATCAATATTTTGAAATTAATAAGTAATAGATTTAAAAAATGAATTAATTGACCTGACCAGTGTAAATAGTTATGATTATTTAAATAATTATCTATTTCAAATCATTATGACATTTTGTTTTATCATAAAATAATTATTTCATCACAAAACAATTGTTTCTATCTGTACTAGCTTATTTGAAATAATATAATTCTATTTTATTAATATTTAAAAAATTAATAAGAGATTTAAAAAATAAATCTGTTTATCGAACAAGTGCAAATAATTATGACTATTTGAATAATTATCTATTTCTAATCGCTATAACCTTTTATTTTGTCCTAAAACAAAATTTTCTATTCATACAAGCTTATTTCGAATAAAATTATACAAATTTATTAATATTCAAACAACTAATAAGTAAAAGATTTAAAAAATAAATCTATTTATCAAATAAGTTTAAACAATTATAACTATTTGAACAATTACTTATTTTAAATTGTTATGACTTTTTATTTTCTCATGACACAATTTAATATTTATTAATTGAAATACTCATTATTATAATACTTAACTTTATATTTAATTAAATAATAATTTAATAAAGATTAAAATTAAATAGTTTTGATAATAAATTTAGATAATTATTAGGATAGTTAATTATTTTAATTAATTAAGATAATAATATAGTTATTTTTTGAGAATAAATAATAATTATCTAATTATGAAATTTTTAGAAATTTCAAATATTAGTATCTTATTATTTAAAATAAAACAAATTTAAACTTAAATTAAAATAATATTCAAATAGTTATGAATATTTGAATGCATTGACATAACTATATTTATTGTTATAAATAATTTTTAATTAGCTACTTAATAAATCAAATAATATATATTTAACAAAATAGCTACAATTAACACAAATATTAATTATTAATTAAAAATAAATTATAATAAAATAAACTATTCGTTATTTAATATAATTATGTTACATAATTATATAAATTTATAAGCATTTATATTAATTTATAATTATTTATTAATTATGAATAAATTTATAAGCAATCTAATAAATTTATTCATAATTAATAAATAATTATAAATTAATATAAATCATAAAAATTAATATTTAAATATATTTACTGATTAATAATTATATTCTGAATAAAAGCTTTAAATTTGTCATGTGATCTTATAACTACTATTAGCTAATTTGTAATAAATAAATTTAATTCAAATTGAATTATCTAATAAAATATATATAATAATAATTAAATAAGAATATTAAATTCTTAGTTATAATCTATACAGTTAGAATGAATTTAATTAAATAATTTTAATTATCAATTAATTTATAATTAATAAAAACTATAGCTATTTCTTAGTTTATTTATTTATTATTTATAAATATTTAATTAACTTAATTCAGTTAATTTTAATAAATTAAATTATTTCTTAGTTATAATTATTATTATAAATACTTATAATTTATTATTAATTATCTTAATATTGATTTTAATTTAAATATTTTAATTATTAATTTTTATTAATTAATATATATCTAAAAAGATTTATTTTTTAGATCTATTATTAATTTTTAAAATATTAATAGAGTAGTATTAATTTATTCCGCACAAACTTATATGGAGAAAAACATTTGTTTTATGACAAAACAAAATGTCATAATTATTTAAAATAAATAATTGTTCAAATAATTATAATTATTTGAACTGGTTAGATAAGCAGAATTATTTGTTAAATATCTTATTAATTTTTGAAATATTAATAAATTCATTTTATTTTATTCTGAATAAGCTAGTATGAATTGAAAAAATTATTTTATGATAAAACCAAAGATCATAACAATTTAAAATATATAATTGTTCATATAGTTTTAACTATTTAAACTAGTTTAGTAAATAAATTTATTTTTTAAATCTCTTAGTTATTATTTTTAGAGTATTATTAGATTAGTGTTATTTTATTTCAAATAAGCTTGTATGAACATGAATAATTGTTTTATAACAGAACAAAAAGGTTTTATTTTTTAAATAACTGATTTAAACTATACATTTGTTCAAATAGTCATAACTATTTAAATGGGTTTGATAAATAAATTTATTTTTTAAATTTCTTACTTAATAAATTAATATTATTTTATGCTAAGGCTTATATGATAAAAAAACAATTGTTATATGACCAAACAAATGGTAGTATTGATTTCAAATAGATAATTGTTGAAATAGCCATAATTATTTGAACTAATTCGGTCAACAAAATCATTTTTTAAATCACTTACTTATTAATTTTTGAAATATTAAGAAATTACTATTATTTTATTTCGAATAAGCTTGTATGAACTGAAACAATTGTTTTATGATAAAACAAAAGATCATAATGATTTTAAATAGATAATTGTTGAAATGGCCATAATTATTTGAACTAATTTGGTAAACAGAATCATTTTTTAAATCACTTACTTATTAATTTTTGGAATCTTAATAAATTACTATTATTTTATTTCGAATAAGCTTGTATGAACTGAAACAATTGTTTTATGATAAAATAAAAGATCATAATGATTTTAAATAGATAATTGTTCAAATAGTCATAACTATTTAAATTTGTTAAGTAAACAAATTAATTTTGTTAAACTCTTGCTTATTAATTTTTGAAATATTAAGAAATTGGTATTATTTTATTTTAGATAAGCTTTTATGAACTAAAACAAATTTTTTTTGTTAAAACAAAAGGTCATAACGATTTTAAATAAATAATTGTTCAAATGGTCATAACTATTTAAACTTGATTAGTAAATAGATTTATTTTTTTATATATTTTGCTTATTAATTTTTTGAATGTTAATAATTAAAAATTTTAAATTTTAAATTTTAAATATTTAATTTTTATTATTTAATTATCGATATTTATTAATAAATAAGCTATAAAATAATAATATAATTTATGAATTTTGTTAAATAATTATTAAAAATAATCATAAATACTTTAAAAATGTATATTTGATCTTTTATAATAAATTATCGATAATTAAAATAATAATTATACAGAAATATGATATTTGAGACAAGGCAAATATTAATCAATTGTTTTATAAGCTTGTATGAACTAATAATTAATATTATAAACTAATATTAACAAATTTAAATAGCTACGACTATTTGAACAATTGTCTATTTAAAATCATTATGACCTTTTGTTTTGTCATAAAATAATTATTTTAGTTCATACAAGCTTATTCAAAATAAAATAAAAAAAATTTATTAATATTCCAAAAATTAGTAACTAAGTGATTTAAAAAATTAATTTGTTTATCGAATTAGTTCAAATAGTCATGTCCATTTGAATAATTATTTATTTTTCATTTGAATAATTATTTATTTCAATTCATTATGACCTTTTATTTTTTCATAAAACAATTCTTTTTGTTCATGCAAAATTATTCAAAATAAAAAAATACTGATTTATTAACATTATGAAAATTAATAAGAGATTTGAAAAAATAAATATGTTTACTAAACAAGTTCAAATAGTATAATTATTTGAACAATTATCTATTTAAAATTGTTATGAACTTTTGTTTTATCATAAAACAATTGTTTTAGTATAAAAGCTTATGCAAAATAAAATAATACTACTTTATTAATATTTCAAAAATTAATAAGAGATTTAAAAAATAAATCAGCTTACCAAATTAGATCACATAATTATGGTCTTGAATAATTATGTATTTCAAATCATTATTACCTTTCGTTTTGTAATAAAACAATTGTTTTCCAACATACAAGCTTATTAAATAAAATTGTTATTACCTTTCTTTTTGTCATAAAACAATTGCTTTTCAACATACAAGCTTATTTGAAATAAAATAATACTAATTTTTTAATATTTGAAAAATTAGGAAGAGATTTAAAAAATAAATCTATTTACCTAACCAATTTAAATAATTATGACCAGTTCAAACAGTTATTACTATTTGAATAATTATCTATTTCAAATTATTATAAATAAAAAAAGCCATATAGATAATAATTATGATTTATAAATCTAATATAGATAATAATTATAATTTATAAATCTAATTGGTTTTTTATTATTATTTCAAAAATTAATAATAGGTATGATAATTAGATTTTTAAAGATTTGTATAATTATATTGATTTTAATATTATTCATACCTACATCCATGGAAAGCCAAATGCAATCAAAGTCTACATCAATTTATTATGAATCTACTCATTAATTGAAAATCAAGTTAGAGAAAGGTAAAAAAAAATAGGGTAATTGTTTGCCTAAGGGTTTTATCTCATCATTGCCTGAAAGAGTTCATCTCAATCTCTAACAAAATAACCTAATTGACCCAAGTAATATTTAGAGATGCATGAGTAAGACAAAGAAAAAGGTATATAAGAATAAATATAGACACACAGCTTCACTACTCCAAGTGGATGTGGACAATAATCTGATCAAGGCCATCCTTAGTTTTGGGATCCTTCTTATAAGTGTTTCATCTTTAATGAAACAAATATAGTGCCCACAATTAAAGAGTACATTGTTTTACTTCATTTTGACTTGCCAAACCCAGAGAAGATTTATTGGTCAAATAAGGTGGGTTATCGTAAAAAGCTTGTCCAAATGCTTGGACTTAGCTTGCCTTAAATTGATACATGTGTCAAGACAAAAGGTGAAAGTAAGGTTATCCTATAAGGTTTTTTGTGAGACTTCATCTAGGGGTATTTGGATGATAATCAGGGGTTAATGGCAATGGCTATAGCTCTATATGGATTGGTAGTCTTTCCAAAAGTCATTGGACATGTTGATGTCATAGTAATAGACTTTGTTGATCAATTATAATACAAAGTCAATGCAACACTAACCATTCTAGCAAAAGCCATCCATTCCTTGAATTATTATTGCAGAAATATAAGACATTAAAACTAGTTTAAAAAACTTCAAATTGTTAGTCATTTTATGACTACTATCCACTGAACCCAAACCTAGGTAGGTTGCATACTAAATAATTAAACCTTTACACCATTCTGATTGATAAACATCTAAAGTGGATTGTGTAATAAAGATTTCAACATTAGACTTCAATTAAGTAGAAAGTTGAGATAGAACATTCTAAACACGAATATCAAAAAGATAGAGAAAAAAAGATAAAAAGAAAAGAGTTGATTGTGACAACATGCAAATGAGACATTCAAATAAATCTAAAATCAATAAAGAAATAACTTCATCTCCTAAGAATTCTTTTTCAATAGAAATATCCATACTTGAAATGAAAAATGGCCATCCTTGAAATTCACTTAAAAAAAAGAAGAAAATATCCATTTGCAATCCTTTTTAGGCCTATTGATTTTTTTTTTCTAAATTAATTAGCATTATTTTAAGTTCAATTTGAAATAGATAATTGTTATGACTTTTTGTTTTGTCAAAAAAACAATTGTTTCTATTCAACAAGCTTATTCGGATTAAAAAAATATTAATTTATTAATATTTCGATAATTAATAAGTAAAAGATTTTAAAAAATAAATATATTTATTGAAGAAGTTCAAATAGTCTGACTAGTTGAATAATTATCTATTTCTAATCATTATAACATATTGTTTTGTAATAAAACAATTGTTTCAGTTAATATAAATTATTTAAAATAAAATAATACTAATTTATTAATATTTCAAAAATGAATGAGTAAGAGAATTAAAAAAATGAATTTGTTTACTGAAAAATTTTAATAGTTATGACTATCTAAACAATTATCTATTTTAACACATTATGACTTTTTGTTTTGTCAAAAAGCAATTGAATTTATTCAGGAAAGCTTATTTTGAATAAAATAATATAAATTTATTAATATTCAAAAAATTCATAAATAATAATTTAAACAATAAATTTATTTTTCTGAACATGTTTAAATAGTTATGAATATTTAAATAATTATCTATTTCAAATTGTTATGACTATTTGTTTTGTGATAAATCAATTGTTTCTATTCATACAAGCTTATTTAGAATAAAATAATATTAATTTATTAAAATTTAAAAAATTAATAAGTAAAAGATTAAAAAAAATTTGTTTACCAAGCAAGTTCAAATAGTTATGACTATTTGAACAAATATTTATTTCAAATCATTATGATCTTTTCTTTGGTCATAAAACAATTGTTTCTATTCATAAAAGTTTATTCGAAATAAAATAATATTAATTTATTAATATTCTAACAATTAATAAGTTGGAGATTTAAAAAATAAATCTATTGAGCAAACAAGTTCAAATAGTCATGTCCATTTGAACTATTATCTATTTCAAATCGTTATGACATTTTGTTTTGTTGTAAAATAATACCAATGATTTAGAATAATTGGTATTCAGGCAAAATTATTCAAAATAAAATGATATTAATTTATTACTATTTCAAAAATTAATAAAGATTTAAAAATAAATGTGTTTGTTGAATTAGTTTAAATAGTTAAGACTATTAGAACAATTATCTATTTCAACTCGTTCTGAGTTTTTGTTTAGTCATAAAATAATTGTTTCAGCTCATACATGCCAATTTGAAATATAATAATACTAATTTATTAACATTTAAAAAATTAATAAGCAAGAAATTAAAAAACATAAATAAGGTTACTGAACAAGTTAAAATTGTTATGACTATTTGAACAATTATATATTTAAAATCATTATGACCTTTTATTTTATCATAAAACAATTGTTTCATTGCATAA
The DNA here is from genome assembly GCF_002303985.1 of Durio zibethinus. The sequence goes on from NW_019168337.1 coordinate 57,272, forward strand.
AAGCTTATTCGAAATAAAATAATATTACTTACTAATATTTCAAAAATTGATAAGTTAGAGATTTAAAAAATAAATTAGTTTATCAAATTAATTCAAATAATTACAGCCATTTAAATAATTATCTATTTCAAATCATTATGAACTTTTGTTTCGTTACAAACCAATTGTTTTTTTATCATACAAGCCTATTCAGATTAAAATAAAACTAATTTACTAATACTTCAAAAATTAATGAGTAGGAGATTTAAAAAATAAATCTGTTTACTGAACCAATTCAAATAGTTATGACTTTGAACAATTATATATTTCAAATTATTATAACCTTTTATTATCTCATAAAATAATTATTTATATTCATACAAGTTTATTAAAAATAAAATAATACTATTGTAATAATATTCTAAAAATTAATAACTAAGAGATTTAAAAAATTAAATAAATTAGAATATATTTAATTATAATTAAATATTAATAAAGTAAACAAATAATTAAAAGATTAAATTTAATTAATTTTAAATAATTATTGTTATAATTTATAATTTAATTATAAGCAATCTAATTATTTAGTTATGTATAATATTAACTAAATTAAGTAGAGATTTTTACTTAATTATTATTATATATTTATATAATTAATATTATATTATATTATATTAATTTATAATATTAATAATTAATTAAAAACCAATTAGATTTATAATCAATATTATCTCGATATTAATTTTAATATAAAATAAATTAATTGATTTTAAATATTATTATATAATCTTTATAATAATTCTTATAATATTAATAATTAATATAATTTATTCAATTAAACAATAATATTAATAATTTATATTCTTATTGTTTTATTATATAATAATTATTAATGAGCTACATATCATATAATAATCTTTATTATAATTGATAAGAATAATATATATAATTAATACAATTATATATAATAATATTTCATTAATTAATATTATTAACCATCTTATATAACTTAAGTTACATCATGTGAACCAAGACTATTAGTTTGCAATAAAACTATCAATTGATGCTTGATCCAGCCTTTCATCCCTTATGAGAAAAATGAAATTGGAAGCATAGGAATTGCATTAAGGTAAGTTTATCCAATGCTACTCAGGCCCCAGATGTGAACTTATCAACTAGATTTTGCAATTTCCTTCCCTCAAGAAATCCAAGTTTTTCTATAGAATAATGCCAATATGTTATTCGGAAAGAAAAAAAGTACCGATAATGCATGGTAGTTGGTGTTTCATTGTATATCTTCCGATTCTAAATTTTGTTCTGTCACATTCTTAATTATAGATTCTTCCATAGTTTCATTTACCTTATTGGTACAATGTATTGGAATTCTAAGCTCAACATTTTCAATTAACATTATCATAAATATAGAAAGTCAAAGTTTAGAATGAAACATCAATTATGAATAGGAGAATTTTCATTTTTATTTGCAGCTCTTGCTTGATTTCGTCCTTCACTTTCTCATCTAATTTTTATTGAATTATTTAAATAGATAATAATAATTAAAAATGACCTTTTTAATCACTAAAAAAACAATTATAAAACTTAACTTATATGCTTGATAGTGGGTTAGGGTAATAATTCAAATTATTACTAAAAAATTCCATCATTTGACCAATTATTAGTTTCTATTTCCAAATCAATTATTTTATACAATCATTTGATTAACTTTAATATTGGTTAGCTCAAATTGTATCCTTTTTAATGAAATGATTTAAGATTTAATTATAAACAACACAATAAGACTTAAGAGAAATAGATATATCTTAAATTTATTGTTATATATATAAAAAAGTTTCAAGCCTTAGTTAATTGTTTTAATAATCAACAATAAAAAAAACTTGATGTAAAATAATATTTGAATTCTCTCTCCATAAACTTTAATATCTAACTCAACTGTATGAAAATTCTAATTGAATTTCATTTTCACCAATAAATTGGAGACTAAAGACCTACATTGTTATTAGTCTTATCCAAGAAAATTTGTATCAGCAATTAGTTTGAATTAATTTACTTTTCAATCTTATAAAATGGATATCTCCATTTTTTAATAAAAAAAAAGTTTACTGAAGTTAACAAAATTGAATTGAACTTTAAATAATTATTAATCATTATTTTAATATTATAAGATAATATTGATAATTCTTTATGAGTAGTTTTTCAATATACATTTAGTTTTACTCTTAGTTTTCCACACAGTTTTATTTCTTAGTTTTTCCACATGGTATGAGAGCTAGGACTTTCTTTCTATTGCCCTTTCCTAATTTGTCACATGGAGGGCTTCTTTCCTCTTTACCTACACATGATGGGGGCCTATTAAAAGTTTAAATAACTAATATTATATCTAAAAATTATTTAATTTTTATTTTAATATTAATAATTTAATAAGTTTATTATACAAGCACATAATTGCTTGTATAATTCTTTATGAGCAATTTTTCAATATACATTTAGTTTTACTCTTAATTTTCCACATAGTTTTATTTCTTAGTTTTTTCACATGGTATAAGAGCTAGGACTTTCTTTTCGTTGCCCTTTCCTAATTTGTCACGTGGAAGGCTTCTTTCCTCTTCACCTACACCTGATGGGGGCTTGTTAAAAGTTTAAATAACTAAATTATATCTAAAAATTATTTAATTTTTATTTTAATATTAATAATTTAATAAGTTTATTATACAAGCACCTTAGGTTTATATGCAACTAACTAGTGAGTAAACTAAGAAACTAAATCTTCCTAAAACTAATCCTATAATTGAGGTGTTGTCTATCCTAATTTTTTGTCCTTAATTCTAGGGATATAAATACTTAATTCTAGAGATACAAATGTAAATATACAGATTACAAGATTACAACCAATTATAAATAAGTGTTTTCCCACAAATAGCAAATCAAAAAAGAGATTTTCTCTCTACACATAATTAAAAAAATAACTAATGGATTCGGTATAATTACCCAAATCACTCATTATTCTAAAAATAAGAGACTTAACTAAAATAAACAAAGTCAACTAATCAAGCAATAGTGAATATTAGATTTCCATAAAAGTTATAGGGTACACTTGATGGAAAATTATGAGATGTTTTGAGATTAATATCAAATAAAAGAAACCTAAATTTTGTAAGCTATTTTAGGGCTTCATGATACTTGTTGAACAATGCTGATGAAATGTAGGTTTAATAACCAATAATTCATATTTAATTATAATTAATTAAATTATAATAATTAATAATTCTAATTAATTAATATTTCAAAATTAATAAGTAAAAGATTTAAAAAATAAAATTGTTTACCAAGTGAGTTCAAATAGTTATTATTGTTTGAACAATTATTTATTTCAAATCGTTATGATCTTTTGTTTTGTTATAAAACAATTGTTTCTATTCATACAAGTTTATTTGGAATAAAATAATACTAATAGATTAACATTCTAAAAATTAATAAGTTAAAGATTTAAAAAATTAATTAGTTTATGGAACCAGTTCAAATAGTCATGTCCATTTGAACTATTATCTATTTCAAATTATTATGACATTTTATTTTGTTGTAAAACAATTGTTTATCGATCAAGTTGAAATAATTATGACTATCTAAACAATTATCTATTTCAAAACATTATGACATTTTGTTTTATTATAAAACAATTGGTTTTGTTCATGCAAGCGCATTTTTAATAAAATAATATAAATTTATTAATATTTCAAAAATTAATAAGTAAAATTTTAGAAAATAAAGCTATTTTGTTAAATTAATTTAAAATGATAATTTTAAAATAATTAATAAATTATTATCGATAATTTTATAATTATAATATTTTTATTAAAATTATTATTCTTATATAATATAGTTATTATATATAGTAATAATTAATTGTTCTTATTAATATTTTAATTAATTAAATTATTAAAACTAATCATTATTATTTAATTGATTATAATTTTATTAAGAAAATTATTTGTTCAATATAATTATTTATTAAGCCCAATTATTGGATAATAATTATATATTTTATCAATTAAACCATAATTACTAGATAAATTATATTATGATTAAGCTTGTATGATAATAAAAATGAAGATATTAATATGAATTATTTATTTTAATTTAATATAACTAATAAATAAATAATTATATTTATTAATTTTCAAAATATTTAACAAATTTTTTAATAATTATTATTAAATATATTTTTACTAGTTATATTTAATACTATAATATATATTAATTTTAAATATTAAATCTAATTTATTTATATAATTAAAATTAATTAAAATTTACTTATTAATTTAAAATTAAAATAATTGTTATAATTAAATAATAATCTAATTTAATTATAATATATAACTAATTAAAATATAATATAAATTTTTAATATAATTAAATATTAAAACTAATATATATTGTTTTAATATATTAATTTCTTTAAATTAAAAATAAATATTAAAATTTATTTTAAATAATAAATATTGCAATAGCTTAATAATTAATACAAATAAATCTAATTATTTAATCTAATTATTAATAAAGTATTAATTAGTTTATATACATATGACAATATAAACTATTACATAATTAATTAATATTAATTGATTAGTATTAAACTATAATACATTGAGTCATTAAAAATTATAATTAATATTGTTTAATTAATTATTAACTATTTGACTTAAATAAAAGTTTACTAATTTTGACTATTAATTACTACTTTAATAAATATTTAATTTATTAATTAAACTATAAATAAATTATTAGCCTATAATAAATAATGTAAATTATTTATATTAAATTTATATTATTATTATTCAAATATTAATCTACTTTAAATTTTATATTAAATATAATATTATATTATATAATAAACTTACTTACTAATTATTATTATTATTAATATTTGTTATTACTTAAATATTTAATTCCAAATGTAAATAGTTATTATATTTTTATTTGGAATTAAATAAAAATCATAAAAATAAAATTGTACTAATTTATAATTAATAATTTAAAATAAAAGTAATAATTTATAATCTTATTAGAAATATTAAGAGATTATAAATTTAGTATAATAAATTTATTATAATTTAAAGTAAGTATTAATATTAATCATTATCTAAATAACAAATAGATAGGACATGACTAGATAATAATATTATTAAATTAAAAATTAATGAATTATAATTGATATAGTAAAATAATTATTTAAATAAACTAGTTAAATAATAATAATTTATTATAATTTATCTATATTGCCATGCTTATTTAATTATAATTTAATTAAACTAGTAATAACAAATTATATTTGATGTAGTATATTAACATTCAGAAAATTAATAAGCAAGAAATTTTAAAAAATAAATTTGTTTACCGAACAAGTTTAAATAGTTATGACTATTTTAATTATTTTATTGATTAAAATATATTATATAATTATAATGTAATTAATAATTATATTAATAATTAAAAATATTATTGGTTTTAGGATTTAAATAATAATAATACTTAATTATTAAATAATTAAATTAATATATAAGATTAATAAAAATAACCTTTTATTTTAGTAATTAATATACAATTAATCTAATAAAATAAAAATTAATTATGTTATAATAATAAATTAATTATTATTAATTTAATATATAGATTATTAATTATAGATATTAAATATTATATATTATTTAAAAAAAATTATTTACCGAATTAATTAAAATAATTATGACCATTTGAATGATTATCTGTTTCAAATCGTTATGACCTTTTGTTTTATCATAAAATATTTGTTTTTTATCATACAAGCTTATTCAAAATAAAATATTACTAATTTTTTAATATTTCAAAAATTAATAAGTAAGAGATTTTAAAAAATAAATATGTTTGTCGAACCAATTCAAATAGTTATGACTATATGAACAATTATCAATCTTAAATCATTAAGATCTTTGTTTTGTATAAAATTATTATTTCTTATCATAGATCAGTTAAAAATAATACTAATTTAATAATATTTCAAATTTTAATAAAAGATTTAAAAAAGAAATTTTTTTGTCGAACTAATTCAAATAGTTAAAACTATTAGAATAATTATCTATTTCAAATAGTTTCAATCTTATGTATAGTCATAAAATATTTGTTTTATATCTTACGTGCTTATTTGGAATAAAATAATTTAAATTTATTAAAATTAAAAAATTTAATAAGCAAAAGATTTGAAAAAATAAATTCATTTATTGAACAAATTTAAATAGTTATAACTATTTAGACAACTAAACAGTTAATAATTTTAACAGTTAATAATTTTAATTAAATTATTAATATAAAATTAATTAATAGTAATTAATATTGATATTAATAATAAATAATATTAATATTTAGTTATAATAATATTAATATTAATATTATTATGTATTAGGATAATTTAATAATAAATTCTATTATTTGTAGTTTTTTCCTATAATATTTTATAAATATTTATAAATTATTAGTAATAAATATTTTAATTAATTACAATAACTATTATATTGTTCTAATTATTTAGCTATTGTTTTATGACAACCCAATTAAAAAACTTTTAATAAGTTTAAATTACAAAAAGGTACGATTCAAATTTATTAACAAACTATTAATTTAGTACTATTTGAAATAAATAAATGTTCAAATTGTTATAACTAATTGAACTAGTATGGTAAATCGATTTATTTATTAAATCTCTTGTTAATTTTTGAAATATTAATAAATTAATATTATTTTATTTTGAACAAAAGGTCATAATAATTTAAAATAGATAATTATTTATATAGCCTTAACTATTTGAATTAGTTTGGTAAACAAATTTATTTTTTAAATCTATCAGTTATTAAATTTCATAATATTACTATATTAGTATTATTTTATTTTGAATAAGCTTGTATGAAGATAAATAATTGTTTTATGACAAAACAAAATGTTATAACGATTGGAAATATATAATTGTTCAAATAGTCATAACTATTTGAACTAATTCAATAAACAAATTTATTTTTTAAATTTTCTACTTATTAATTTTTCAAATATTAATAAATTAGAATTATTTTATTCTAAATAGGCTTGTATGATGAAAAACAATTGTTTTATGACAAAACAAAAATTCATAATGATTTGAAATAGATAATTGTTTGACCTAATTTGATAAACTGATTTATGTTTTAAATCTCTAACTTGTCAATTTTTATAATATTAATAAAGTAATATTATTTTATTTCGGATAAGCTTTTATGAACTAAAACAATTATTTTATGACTAAACAAAATGTCAAAATGATTTGAAATAGATAATTGTTCTAATAGTCTTAACTATTTGAACTGATTTAGTAAGCACATTTATTTTTTAAATCTTTACTTATTAATATTTAGAATATTATTAATTTAGTAATATTTTACTCTAAATAAGCTTGTTGAACAGAAATTAAATGTTTTAAGACAAAACAAATATCATAACAATTAGAGATAAATAATTGTTCAAATAGTCATAACTATTCGAATAGGTTTGGTAAAGAGATTTAGATTTTAAATCTCTTATTAATTTTCAAAATAGTAATAAAATAGTATTATTTTATTCTGAATAATTTTGTATGAATAGAAACAATTGGTTTTGAAACATTAATTTTTAAATAAATTTATTTTTAAAAATTTCACTTATTAATTTTTGGAACATTAATAAATTTATATTATTTTATTTGAAATAAGCTTGAATGAATAGAACCAATTGTTTTATTACAAAACAAAAGATTGTGATGTTTTGAAATAGATAATTATTAAGATAGTCAGAACTATTTGAACTTATTTGATAAACAGATTTATTTTTTTAATTCTCTTACTTTTTAATTTTTGAAATATTAATAAATTAGTATTATTTTATTTCAAATAAGCTAACATGAATTGAAACAATTGTTTTATTACAAAACAAAATGTTACAATGATTTGAAGTATATAATTATTCAAATAGTCATGACTATTTGAACTTATTTAGTAAACTTATTTTTTTTTAAATCTTTTACTTATTAATTGTTGAAATATTAATAAATCAACATTATTTTAATCCGAATAAACTCGTATGGACGGAAACAATTGTTTTATGACAAAACAAAAAAATCATAAGAATTTGAAATAAATAATTATTTAGATAGTCATAACGATTACTTTTTAAATCTTTTACTTATTAATTGTCTTCATATTAATAAATTTGTATTATCTTATTCAAAGTAAGCTTATATAAACAAATAAAATCATTATATGACAAACCAAAAGGTTATAGCGATTTCAAATCAATAATTGTTCAAATGGTCATAATTATTTAAACTCGTTCGGTAAATAATACTAATTTATAATTAAATAATATTTAATTAGATATAACTTAAAAAATTATTCGAATATTATAATTATTATAATATTGTAGTATATTATTTTAACTACTTATTCAAATATATATAAATATATATTTATTGATTTGAATAATTGCTTGAAAAAATTAAACAATATAATATTTTTATTATAATATTACAATTTTATTACGATACTTGGATTAATATATATATTAAACTAATTATTAAAATTATAATAGAAAATTAATATATATTAAATAATGTTTATAATATTAATAACTAATATTTTAAATAAATATTTGTATTTAATTAATTATTATTTATATTATTATAAATTTTTTAATATTTTAATTAATTAATATATATTATTAATTAAAATAATATTTATAATTACTAATATTATTAATATATATTATCATTATATATTAGGATAGTTATTAGGAATAAAGTAATGCTAATTAAACTACTATTGTATTAATTTGTTACTTATAAAATAACTATAATTAATCATTATAATTATAATTTAAAATATAACATTTAACTAATCAATAAGTATCTCTTTTATCTTTTTTATAATATTAAAATACCAATAAATTAAGTATGTTTATTTAATTTATATTTAATTAATATAAACTTGTTTACTGAATTAAATTTAAATAGTTTATTGTTATCGATTAATATAATATAATAAATATTATATAATTATAATTAAAGTTTAGGTATTTTAATATAAAATTAATATATCTATTTTATTTAATTCGATAATTAAACTAAGTAAAATAGTTTATGATTATTCTTAATAATATTATATTATTTAATTAAATCCTTTCTATAATATTAACTTATAGAATTATTTTTTAAATCTCTTATAATTTTTTGAAGTATTTATTTAATTAAAATAATATCATAATACTAATTTTAATTTTATTAATGTTCATTTAAATTTAATAATATTTGAAAATTTTTAATTGAAAATTTTTAATATTCATATAAACTTGTTACATAATTTAAAATAAATAAATAGAGATAAATCATTTATATTATTATAAATATTTGAAATAAATAATTGTTTAGATAGTTAAACTAATTGAACTAGTTTAGTAACCAATTTATTTTTTAACTCTCTTACTTATTAATTTTCATTATATTAATAAATTAATATTATTTTATTTTGAACAAATTTATTTGAAAAAAATTGTTTTATGACAAAACAAAAGGTCAAAACAATTTGAAATCAATAATTGTTCAAATAGTTATAATTATTTGAATTGGTTCGGTGAATGGAATTATTTTTTAAATCTCTTGATTATTATTTTTGAAATATTAAAATAAATAAATGTTATATAATTAATAATTAATTCTATAATTAATCTAATAATTAATATTCTAAATAAATTATTAACAGGTATGAATAAATTATTAATATTATTAATAATATTATATTAATATATTTAATAATTCAATTAAAATTTAACATATATTAATTTTCTGTTATAATTTTAATAGAAAATTGCAAATTATCATAAAAATTAATCACTTAGTTATTATTTACTATTAATAAATAAGTTAAAAAATAATTCTTTTTATCCAACTAGTTCAAATTGTTATGACTTTTTATTATGTTATAAAACAATAGTTTCTATTTATACAAACTTATTCAGATTAAAATAATACTAATTTATTAATATTTCAACAATTAATAAGTAAAAAATTTATAAAATAAATATGTTTATAGAACTAGATCAAATAGTCATAACTATTTGAAAAATTCTTTATTTCAAATCGTTATGACTTTTGTTTTGTCATAAAAAATTATTTCAGTTCATATAAACTTGTTCAAAATAAATAATTATGGATAATTGTAATTAAATGCATTGACAAAACTATTGTGAGTTATTTCAAATAGATTTGAAATAAATTAAATAAGATTTAAAAGATAAATCTATTTGTCAAACCAATTCAATTAGTTATAATTATTTGAACAATTGTTTATTTCAAATTGTTATGACCATTTATTTTATCGTAAAACAATTGTTTCTATTCATATAGTTTTATTCAGAATAACGTAATGCTAATTCAAAATTAATAAGTAACGGATTTAAAAAATGTATCTGTTGGTCGAATTAGTGCAAGTAGTTATGATTGCTAAAACAAATATATATTTCAAATCGTTATAATATTTTGTTTTGTCACAAAATAATTGTTTTTGTTTGTACAAGCTTATTCGAAATAACATAATTCTAATTTATTAATATTTCAAAAATTTACAAGTAAGAGACTTAAAAAATGAATCTATTTACTAAACAAGTTCAAATAGTTATGGCTATTTAAACAATTATCTATTTCAAATTGCTATGACCTTATGTTTTGTCATAAAATAATTTTTTCTATTCATACAAACTTATTTCAAATCTATTTACCGAATAAATTTAAATAATTATGGCTACTTGAACAATTATTTATTTCAAATCATTATGACCTTTTGTTTTGTCATAAAACAATTATTTTTGTTCATAAAAGCTTTTTGGATTAAAATAATATTAATTTATTAATATTTTGATAATTAATAAGTAAAAGATTTAAAAAATAAATATGTTTATCAAATAAATTCAAATAGTAATAACTATTTAAATAATTATCTATTTCAAATTGTTTTAATCTTTTGTTTCGTCATAAAAAATTGTATCAATATATATAGGCTTATTTGAAATAAAACAATACTAACTTATCAATATTGAAAAAATTAATGAGTAAGAGATTTAAAAAATGAATCTGTTTACCGAACAAGTTCAAATAGTTATGACTATTTGAACAATTATCTATTTCAAATAATTAAGACCTTTTATTTTATCATAAAATAATTGTTTACGTTCATACAAGCTTATTTCAAATAAAATAATATAAATTTACTAATATTCTAAGGATTAATAAGTAAAAATTTTAAAAATAAATCTATATTAGTATTATTATAGAATACTACAAATCAATATCTATTTTATCTATTAAATATATCTATAAAACTAATTTATATAATATTGATTAGGCCATTTATACAAGATATCTATTATTTTAAATTATTAATAATTAATAATTTATATATCAATAAAAATATTAAATATATTAATATTAATATTATTTCAAATACACTTATTATTCTTAATAGATTAATTTTATTAATTAATCTAATATTTTATGTTTATTAGTAAGAGCTAAAAAAATTATTAGATAAATATTAATCAAATTATTTAATAATATATAGCTATTATATATTTTAATTATTAAAATAATTAATATAATTATAACGATTTAAAATTCATTCAATCCTTATAAATTGTAAGGATTTATAATAATTAATAAATCAATTAAGTCATGAGTATAATTAATAATTCATACCTATTATTATTAATTTTTAATATTGATTATAAAATAAATTAAACATAATATATATTGATCTATTAATTTTAATAGATAAATTATTTAATTTTTATTTTAATATTAATAATTTAATAAGTTTATTATACAAGCACATAATTGCTTATAGAAAATCAATAATTCAAATAAGCCTATATAAATTGATACAATTTTTTAATAATTAGTTATAACTAAATAACTATTTTTATTATCAATATTATTAATTGTATAGATTAAATATATATTTTAAAGCGTATTTTCTTATTAATTTTAAAATTAAGTATTAGTCAAAAAAGCCATATAGGTAATAACTATGATTTATAAATCTAATTGGCTTTTTATTATTATTTCAAAAATTAATAATAAGTATGATAATTAGATTTTTAAAGATTTATATTAAAACTAATTAATAAAAATCAAATAGATTAATAACCAAATAGATTAAGTCTTTTAATCGTAACAATTAAAATAACAATTAAATAAATTGATTATTAAAATTAATAAAAAGTTTAGTAGTATTTATATATTATATTATAATAATTTAAATATATTTTTACTAGTTATATTTAATACTATAATATATATTAATTTTAAATTTTAAATCTAATTTATTAAGGAATTATTATCTGTATAGATTATAACTAAGAATTTAAAATATTTTAGTTAATTATTTAATACATAATATTTTTTAAATCTCTTAGTAATGAATTTCTAGAATATTATTAATTTAGTATTATTTTATTTCGAATAAATTTATATGAACAAAAATAATTATTTTATGATAAAACAAAATATTATAACAATTTGAAATAGATAATTATTCAAATAATCATAATTATTTGAACTTATTTGGTAAACAGATTTATTTTTTGAATCTCGCACTAATTCTTGAAATATTAATAAATTAGTATTACTTTATTTCAGATAAATTTATACATTCAAAAATAATTGTTTTATGACAAAACAAAAAGTACTAACAATTTTATTTCAAATAAGCTTGTATGTTGAAAAACAATTGTTTTATGACAAAATGAAGGGTAATAACAATTTGAAATAAATAATTGTTCAAATAGTCATAATTATTTAAACTAAGTCAGTAAATTGATTGATTTTTTAAATATCTTAATTTCCAAAATATTAAGAAAAATAGTATTATTTTATTTTGGATAAACTTTTATGAACTAAAATAATTGTTTTATGACAAAACAAAAATTCACAACAATTTTAAATATATACTTGTTTAAATAGTCATAACTATTTGAACTTGTTCGGCAAAAAAATTTAGTTTTTCAAATATCCTGCTTATTAATCTTTCAAAAGTTAATAAATTAGTATTATTTTCTTTCGAATAAGCTTGTATGAATTGAAATAATTATTTTATGATTAAACAAAATGTTAGAACGATCTGAAATAGATAATTATTTTAATAATCTTAACTATTTGAACTAATCAACAAACACATTTATTTTTTAAATCTCTTACTTATTAATTTTCAAAATATTATTAAATTAGTATTATTTTTATTTGAATCAACTTATATGATAAAAAAACAATTGTTTTATGACAAAACAAAGATCATAACTATTTGAGATTAATATTTATTCAAATAGTCATAACTATTAGAATTCCTTTGAAAAATAGCTTTAGTTTTTAAATCTCTTAATAATTTTTGAAATATTAATAAAGTAGTATTATTTTATTTCAAATAAGTTTTTATTAACTGAAACAATTGTTTTAAGACAAAACAAAATTTCAAAAGAATTTTAAATAGATAATTGTTTAAATAGTCATATCTATTTGAAATTGTTCAATAAACAGATTTATTTTTTAAAATCTCTTGCTTTAATTTTTTGAATGTTAATAAATTAGTATTATTTTATTCTAAATAAGCTTGTATGAACTGAAATAATTATTTTATGACTAAACAAAATGATAGAATGATTTGAAATAGATAATTATTCTGATAGTCTTAACTATTTGAACTAGTTCGGCTAACATATTTATTTTTTAAATTTCTTATTAATTTTTGAAATATTATTAAATTAGTATCATTTTAATCGGAATAAGCTTGTATGAAAGGAAACAATTGTTGTATGACGAAATAAAGATCATTATGATTTGAGATAGATAATTATTCAAATAGTCATAACTATTTGAACTAATTTAGTAAATAGATTTAGTTTTTATATCTCTTATTAATTTTCAAAATATTAATAAATCAAAATTATTTTATTTTGAATAATTATGTATGAATAGAAATAATTGTTTTATGACAAAACAAAAGGTCATAACAATTTGAAATAGATAATTGTTCTAATGGACATGACTATTTGAACTTATTTAGTAAACAGATTTATTTTTTAAATCTCTTTCATATTTATTTACAAAATATTAATAAAGTAATATTATTTTATTTTGAATAAACTTGTATGAATAGAAACAATTGTTTTATGACAAAACAAAAGATCATAACTATTAGAAATAAAAAATTGTTCAAACAATTATAACTATTTGAGCTTAATACTAATTAAATAATCAATATTAAATAATCAATTAATAATGATTATTAATATTAATTATCTAATAATCAATATTTATTATATAATAAAACAACAAGAACGAAATAAACATTATATATTTAATAACCAATAATTAAAATTGAAATCAAATTAAAATTGAAAAACTAACATAGTCTAAACAAAGACAGATGGGAGCAAGTAAGGAAGCAATGTACTTACGATACATTGCCCAAGAATGTGTTAAAACTTAAACCATTTAATGCGCTATGATACAAGAGCATACCATTTAATGCCCAAGAATGTGTTTAAACTTAAACCATTTAAAAATAAATCTATTTATCAAACAAATTCAAATAGTTATAACTATTTAAACTATTATTTATTTCATATCATTATGACTTTTTTGTTTCATTATAAAACAATTGTTTCTATTTATTCAAACTTATTCAGATTAAAATAACACTAATTTCTTAATTTTTAACTAATAAGTAAAAAATTTTAAAAATAAATCTATTTAATGAGCAAGTTTAAATAGTCATAGTTATTTGAATAATTATCTATTTCAAATTGTTATGACCTTTTGTTTTGTGATAAAATAATTTTTTTCTGTTTATCTAATATTTGAATTGTTTCAACTTATTAAATTAATAAGTAATTTATTAATTACTCTTTGACTCCATTTTCAAAGTCCTTTCATCTTTCCCTTACGAAATTTATTCACTATCAGTCTCTCACCTATATTCAGCCTTGGACAGAATTTACTATCGATTGGGGCTGTATTCCAAAAAAAAACTTGATTCACAGACAATGCCTCATGGTGCGATAGGGTCTAGGCATAACAAGGCTCTCATCCTTTACAGTGCCTTTTTTCAAGGGACTTAGGCTCGGTCCACCATTGAGGACACTTCTATAGACTACAATTCAAACACGAAGATGCTCGGTTCACTCGTCGTTACTAGGGGAATCCTGGTAAGTTTATTTTCCTCCACTTATTGATATGCTTAAACTTAATGGGTCACAATGTGAGTATCAAATGAATGATATGGGGGGTTCAATGGGGTTTAGATGGACAATGTGCACATCTCACCGGAACAAGGCATGCAATGAGCTTTACCATTGATGGTCATGACACTATCGTTGTTAAGGACTCATTTTTGGACCAACCATGATCAACGCGATCATAGGAAGCCATTTTTCACCTCTTCAATCGGAGCTAATAAGCAGGAGGTTGGAGGGCGATGATGCATGACACCCAGGCAGGCGTGCCCTTGGCCTAAGGGTTTGGGGTACAACTTGTGTTCAAAGATTCAATAGTTCACGAGATTCTATAATTCACACCAAGTATCACATTTCATTACATTCTTCGTTGATATGAGAGCCAAGATATCAATTACCGATAGTCATTTTAGTTTTCTTGACAAAAAGAGCCATGGTGCTGCCCACGCATGCATCACAAATGGGGTGGTGACAGCACATGTGCTCTTTTCATTTAGGTTCCTTGGCATGATTCATGGTTGAGGTTTGTTATTTGGTCACAGGCAATGATGCTGATTATTTTATATGCTTGGAAGGCGAAACGAAACGATCATCGCACATGCCTAAGGCCATAAGGGGCTCAGGCCATAAGGGGCACCTTCGCCCCCTTGGTGTTTTGTTAACACATTCATGGGTTATTCGTTGAGTCAGTTTTGACAATGATCCTTCCGTAAATTCATCTATGGAAATCTTGTTACAACTTCTTCTTCCTCTAAATGATAAGGTTTAGTGGACTTCTCTCAATATCACAGGTAGTGAACCATCCATGTCGTTGTAATCTGAATACTTGACCAGACCATTCAATTGGTAGGAGTGACAGGCGATGTGTACAAATGGCAGGGACGTAGTCAACGTGAGTTGATGACTCGTACTTACTAAAAATTCTTCATTGAAGATCAATAATTACAATGATCTATGCCTATCATGATGAAGTTTCAAAGATTATTCAGGCCTATCAACCAAGGCTATAGACTCATTGAATACATTAGTTTAGTGCACGTACAGCCCAAAATATCTAAAGGCATCATAGACCTGTTATTACCTCAAACTTTATTGGTCTAAACAGCCATAGTCCCTTTAAGAGGCTAACAATGAATGATCATCTCTTTGTAGCTAGTTAATAGGCTGAGGTCTCGTTCATTAATAAAATTAAGCAGACAAATTACTCTACCAATTAAGAACGGTCATGTACCACCACCTATAGAATCAAGAAAGAGCTCTCAATATGTCAATCCTTACTATGTCTGGACCTAATAAGTTTCTTTCTGTTAAATCAAATTAAACAACAAGCTCCACTCTTGTTGGTGCCTTTCCATCAATTTCTTTAAGTTTCAGCCTTGCAACCATACTCCCCTTAGAATTCGAAGACTTTGATTTTTCATAAGGTGCCGACAAAGTCCTAAAAGTAACATTCATTGATCCCTGGTTGGCATCGTTTATAGTTGAGATTAAGATAGTATTTGATCAACTTTAAGCCTCCAACTTTCATTCTTGATTAATGAAAATATCTTTGGCAAATGTTTTTGCAGTTGTTCATTTTTCATAAATCCAAAAACTTCACCTCTGAATATAAAATATGAATGCCCCTAACTGTCCTTGTTAATCATTACTCCGATCCTAAAGGCCAACACAATAACACCAAAATCCTATGATGTTATCCTATACTAATGTATACAAACATAGGCCTACTTTGAGCACTCTAATTTCTTCACAGTAACATTGCAAGAAGAATGACCTGGCTAGTTAAGGTCAGGAGCACATCATTGGTTATAAGGATAAATAGACTGGTGCTTACCGTGAGGTAGAACAGATAACCTAACCCTAGTTCCAACTACGAGTTTTTTAATTGTAACAACTTAAATATATGCTTTTGAAGCTAGAATTACTGTGGTTACTGGCACCAAACTTGCCTTCCAATGGATGGCCTTCAAATGGATCCTCATTAAGGGATTTAGATTATATTCATTTCAATTACTAGACTCATAGAGTCCGATATTATTATTTATTATCACAACCTCTCCATGTCAAAATTGGGTAATTTTTCACTTGCAGCCTTCTTTAGATGTGTTAGCTTTTTTTCAAGTTCTCTCTCCGAAATTGAACCTTAATTCTTCATCACAGGTCGTCATCATAGTAGGCCATTATCCTACCATTAAAAGTTGATAGGGTAAAATTTTGAATGATGCATCACTGGTATAAAAGCCATGCGATCTGTCAAGTTATAATGAACATTAGAGCAAAGGGAAAAGCCTGCATCGACCTTTTATCTAATAAATGCATCCTTTCAGAAGCAAAGGTTTGTTGTATACTTCAGCTGTAGAATTACTACAGTTATCTGAGTAGTAGATACCATAAAATAAACTATAACTGATTTAATGAGCCATTCATAATTTCATAGTCTAAATTAGTTCATACTTACACATGCAAGGCTTAATCTTTAATACAAGCATATGATTGCTGGCAAGATTAACCAAGTAACATTTTTTTAGGACATTGGGACTACATAAGCCTCAACACACTAACTAAGAGGTAGAAATAGCCAACAGGGAGCACAAGCATCGTGTATGTCGAGCATGTAAAATGCATAGCTTTGGATGAACAAAGGTTGAGGGCCAGTGCCCATAAAATGTTCTGCATTCGAAAGCATGAATGAACACTAGTGTGTACCAATGCAACCACGGGGGTTTGGGTGGCACACTTACGACACGAGGCATAATTAAGGTTTGACCCGTAACCCCTAAGGACACAAAGTAGATGAGGGATACCAAGACATTCGATTTCCTTCAATTTAAGTATGCAACACAAGATCTTAATTGCACCTTTAGGGTACGATAACCACATAAGAGAGATGAAGAGGGTGACAATCGACAGTTCGATGCATCGAGCATGAGCCTGCCAATACGCATAACTATAGTACTACTCATATGTCCATTGCATACAAGTGGTAGCATTCATGCACACCAGTCCATAACCTACCCAATCGATTACACAATGAGCAAGCGAAAAAAATGATGCATGAGTCACACCACAACCACTTGATAGGGAAAAAACATAAGCAAGGGCCACAAGACTACACCTACCATCCAATAAGTAATAACAGCAGAACACCACCAGTGCTTGATTTAGCCAGGACTGCATTTGCAAACTCTGTTGTCACCACTCAATAGGGATATTACCCAATTCAAAAACTTGTTCCTAGGATCTTAGACAGCATCGACTGTATTCACTAGCTTGGTTAGGCTAAGGCATTTTTTGTGGCTGATGAAAAAAGACCATAAAACTATCAAATACCTAAAAGACTTGGCCAACCTAAGCCTGTTATCACAGCTTTTGCTTACACCTTCCTAGAAAGTCATTACGTGATTCAAAGACTTGGTCTTAAGGTATGGGACAGCATTAGTTGAGGCACAGGCTTGAGCTCTACCTTGTTTGAGTGTATACCAACCGGTCAAGGCCATAGGCTCTTATGAGTCACTAAAGCAACTAGTCTCCGAACAACACGGCCAAAAGGCATACATGGCCTGGATTTTACCTCAAGGATGTTACCATCGATGTAAGCAATGAGATGCCCATCATGCACACCTACTCCCCCTGAGAAAGGGAGAGAGAGCACCTAGACAACCAACCTTTAAAGAGTATAAGAGATTTTATAGATATGCTAGCATATACATTAAAGTGTCTGAAATGGGGATACTTTTTTCAAATGGGCATATCCCACACCAAAGGTCCACAGGTACCGATGGTGGTCGAGGCTTGTGCCTATACTAAGACCTAGCATATGCTAATGGTGTTCAAGGTAAGTACCCGCAGCAAGGGCCAACATGTGCCAATAGTGATAGAGGCAACTGTTTGCATGAAGGGCCATATTTTTTTTATGTTGATCAAGGCATGTGCATGCACTAAGGGCCAGCATGTGCAGATAATGGTTAAAGCAAGTGCCCATACCAAAGGTCAGCTTGTGCTGATAATAGTCAAGGCCTTGGTCAAAGTTCAATTCTAGGCCACGGTGCACACGCTGGGCTTAGGCATGCACTGGTGCCATATTTTTTTGCCTAGGACACCATTACTGAAGCATCGCTAAAGAACTTGATCGACAGCATTGGGGGTTTCGGCAACTAAGGGGGGTTAAGGGGTGTGCGCACATGATATGTGATGGGTGGTGGCCCTTGACCCTTATATTGGCTTCTTATCCCCCAAGCAACCTCGACTACTCAACCCCTTTAAAAAGCATAAGAGCTTTTATTGGTTTGTAGCAATAGCCATTCAAGTGTCTAAAATGGAGACTTTTTTTAAAATGGATACAAAATCTTCCACACTTTAACATTTTAGCTTAATTTTTTTATGGATGCCAACAAAAATACAATGACCAAATATACCAAATTTGAGGCCAAAACTCTTAAAAAATTTTCAAAAAATCCCATATTGTAAAAAATTCTAAAAATCACAAAAAATAGGAAATAAGTCATCTTGCTATGAAACTTCACAAGAAGACTTAGAGGGACCATTATATGAATTTACAATCCATAAAAATGGCATTGGCATGGCAAAAATATGAAGATGTGTCTAATAACAAAACTATTTAATATATAATAATTATAATATTAATTTATAATTATTAACTATTAATAATGATAAACATTTTCATTCAATTATTATATTAACGATAATTTGGACTAATAATTTATAAACAATTATTATTGTGTTAATTTAATAATATTATAGTATTATTTGAATATAACTAAAAGTCAAATTATTTAATATAATTTGTATACTATTGTTTAAAATTATTAAAATTAATTAATAATTTTATTGATTAGTTAATAATAAATTACTAATAAATTAATATTTAATACTATAATATCTATATAAGTTATTATTAATAATAAAATAATAATATTATTAATTTATTAAATAATAATTAAAAATTGATTATTTAGATATTCATTAAAATAATTATTAATATTTATAATTTAAATAATATAATAATTAATTATTTTATTTTAATTATAATAAATTATAATTTATTTAATTATAAATGAATAAGTTTTAATATAATAATATTAAATACAATTTAGATTATTATATATTATATTTATATTAAAATATTATTTTTTTAATTATTTAAATTAAATTATAAATATTGTAATATATTATAATGAATATTATAATTGCAAATTATAATTAAGATAATTTTTAAATTAATTATAATTTAATTTAATTATAATTTATATTATAATATTATATATTTGAACAATTATTTGTTTATACTATATTTATACTTATAAATTTATCTAATTTAATTTGTTTATCATTAAATTTATAAAATATAATTAAATTAAATAATTTTAATTTTAATATTAAATTATTAAAATGATTTATCTATTTATTAATTATTAATTTATTTAATGATTAATAACTATATATAATAATAATAAATATATAATAAAAATTAATAATTAATATATATGGGAGCTTTTTATTGTTTAATAAATATAATAAAAATTATATTATGCTGCTAGATAATAATATTAATAATAACTAAATTAATTAATATAATTAATTATTAATTTACTAATTAATAATTGATACTAATAATTAATTTAATAATCAAAATAATTATGTCACTAAAGTTATATATATAAGTTATTTTAAATTAGTATTAAAAATATTCATTTTTTAAATAATTTTGTTACTGAATCATTCAATTACTAATTAATTGATAATAGATTAGTATTTTTAGTGCTAATACTAATCTAATAATATTTCGAAAATAAATAACTAAGAGATTTAAAAAATAAATTTATTTACGAAACTAGTTCAAATAGTTAAGACTATATGAACAATTATCTATTTCAAATCATTATGACATTTTGTTTTGTCAAAAAATATTTTTTTAATAATATTATTAATAACTTATAGATTTGTTTACTAACATAATGTTAAGACTCTATGACGATTATTAATAACTTTTACAACAAATAATATTTATTAAAAGTATTAAGTTAATAATTTTAAATAGATTATTAAAATCATTAATAATTATAATTGGTTTAGATCATTATAAATTTTAAATGTTTAAAAATAGTATTAAAAATAGTCATTTTTTAAATAATGACTACAATGTAATTAGCTTATTTTAAATTTTAAATTATAATTTATATTATTAACATTTGAAATAAAATTATTATCTACTAATTATTAATTACAATATTAATTTTAATTGAAATTAAAATTAAAACTATTATCTTTGTACAACAAGAATATTATTATACAATTACATTGTACAATTAACAAATATTAAAAAATTACGAATATTAAATATAAATATAAATTATATAAATTACTCTTGCTTATAACAATTAATAATTAATAATTAATATTTTAAATAACTAATTTTATTTACTATAATTAATTATAATAAGTTTTATAATTTAATAATTAGTGCGAGTGAAGATTTTGTTATAATATATATTATTTTTCAATCTATTTTTAGAATAAGTTATATCTAATAAATATAAATAACTTATATTTATTAGTAATTAATAAAATAGGTAAATTATACAATTAGTTCAAATAATTATGACTATTTGATTTTACTAAATTATAAAATCAATTAATTATTATTTATGTTAGCTCAAAGACTTTGAATAAACCAAGAGGGGGTGAATTGGTTTTAATAAAATTTTCAAAGATAATATTCAATAACCACAAATTATCAAAACAGATAAGCACAATAGATGAATATTAAAAAGAGATAAGGTTAGAGAATTTAACACCGAGATTTGTAGAGGTTTGGTCCTTTCTTAGGCACCTACGTCCTCTCCCTTAGCCTCTCTTGCTAAGGAGTTCAATCCACTATTAGATGAAGATTACAACTAAGCTTTCACAAAGCTTTACAAACTCAACAGCATACTCTTAAAGGGTTATCCTCCCCCTTAAGCTTACACACTCACAATACAAAAATTTAGAAGTGTTTGACAAATTTTAAGAACCTCACAAAGGCTAGGTGTTTGCTAAGTTGAAGTACATAGATGTATAGATAAGAAAGTAGAGAAAAACTGATATGAATTCTGCAATTTTTTTTTTACAACTTTGAATGCTTGAACAGATTGGTAGGTGAATAGCAATAAGTTTCTTTAGCTCTTGTTGTTCTTGGTCTGCAGTGGAATGCTTGATTTATAGTTAGAAAGTAATTGAGAGCTGTTGGATTGCATTTAATGCTTCAAACCTGCAAAAATTTTAGACAGAAAATAGCCATTACGAGTTTCAGACCTTCAGGGGATCAATCCCCTCCCTTAGGGGATCGATTGGTTCATGTTTGAGAAAGCCTGATTTTGCGCCTATTTTGCCTTACCCGATCGATCCCTTGCTTGAGGGGATCAATATGTTCTTTTAGGTGATCAATCCTCTATGTGGGGGGATCGATCTTTTTTCTGGGTTTCCACACTTGGGGGACATTCTATTTGAACAACCGATCGATCCTTTTAAGAGGGGATCGATCCCTTACCTTAGGTGATCGATCCTCTATATGAGGGGATCGATCTGTTTTTTGAAAAATTGAATGAGGAAAACATTCTGTATGAAAAAATGATCAATCCCTTAAATGAGGAGATTGATCCATTCTGCTAACCAATCGATCCCTATAGGGAGGGGATGGATCGATTTTTGTCAAATCTTGAGAACTTTCGATTTTGGTTGAAAATAGGATCGATCCCTTTTGCTAAGGGATCGATCCCCTTCTATCAAAACTTGCATAAATCATGTTTTGTTATGAGAATTTGAGTTGTTTTGGTTCTCAAATGAATTTTGGCAAGATAGAAGGATGGAAAAATGTTGAATTTAAGCTTAGATAAGATTGAAACAAGTTTGGCAAATTTTTATTTTGTCAAATCAAAACTCTTAATCAATTCAAGGCCAACAATTTATTAATTATTTATTTATTTATATTTGATAAATATAATAGATATAATTAAACATAATCTTTTAATTTATAATTATAATTAACATACTCAAGTAGTCAGAACTGGTTAACTAGTTTGATGAACAAATTTATTTTTTAAATCTCTTATTAATTTTTGAAATATCAATAGGTTAGTATTATTTTATTCCAAACAAACTTATTTAAACAAAAACATTTGTTTTATGATGAAGGGACATAACGATTTGAAATAGATAACTGTTCAAATAGTCATAATTATTTGAACAGGTTTAGTAAACAAAATTATTTTTTAAATCTCTTACATATTAATTTTTAAAATATTAATAAATTCATTTTATTTTATTCTGAAAATGCTAACGTGTAATTAATTACTTATTACTTATTTAAAAGTAATAAATGTGTAATTAATTACTTATTTAGTTATAATTATAATTATTAATTACATATTAAATAACTATTTAATTATAAAATTAGTAATTAAATATTACTAATATAAAATTATAATATTAAAAATAAATTAATATTAAAATTAAAATCCTTATAATAATTTAGTTAAATAAAAGAATAATTATTTAAAACAAACTTGTAAGATATGAAACAAGTATTTGATGACCAAATTATATATTATTTAATAAATAATATAACTAATATATTTATATTATAAACATAAAATTATTATAATATTAGTAATAATATTTAATACTAATAATAATATCATCATTAATGATACTAATTTTTAATATATTTCAAATCTATTTGAATATTACTATTAGCATTATTATAATTTTAAAAATTATTTTTAATATAATATTTTAAAAATAATTAGAAAGAATATTAAAAAATATTATTAATTAATAATAATTAATTTAAATTATTTAATTATAAATTTGATAATTAAATTTTTAATTTTTATTTAATTATTATTAATTATTATTGATAATAATTTATAATATATTAATACTACCAAATTAATTATAATAATTAGTTACCAATAATTATTAAATTATTTATAAATTATTAAATTATTATATTTAATATATTATCAAATATAATTATATAATATTTAATTATATAATTAATAAAATTATTTATTATGATAAAGTAATTGATACTATTAGTTAACATATTATTAGTTAATATAATAAAATAATAATTATAATATAGATATACTTATTAATAGTAAGATATTTAAAAAATAAATGTATTTGTCGAACCAGTTTAAATTATTAAAGCTATTAACATTTTATTTAGTCATAAAATATTTGTTAGTAATCATGTAACAAATAAATATTTAATTATTTATATAATTACTTATATTATCGAATAATCTAATAAGAATTAATTATATTAATCAATAGTTAAAATATATATTCAATTATATTATAATTATATACTGTTATTAAATCTCTTCCTCATTAATTTTTTTATTGTTATTTTTTGTTATATATATTAATTATATTAGTTAATTAAATTAAGATAAATAAATATAATATTTTGATATAACTATTTTATGTTATAACTAAATATATTAGTAATAAATATTAATTACTATAGTATAATATTATTAATTTATTATTACTATTAAATAAGTTAATTAATTATTTTTATTAATATTAATACAAGTTCAAATTAATTAAATACAATATTTATCTTCATACAAAATTTATTTTTTTGACCCGAAAAACTCCCAAAAATGTTTTTGCTTTATGCTTTTCTCTCTCTATATTTTCGTTTTCTTGTGTGTTCTTTTCTGTGTGTTCTGTCTGGTATTTATAGGATGAATTAGGAAAGTTCTTAATTAACTCTAATATATTATAATTCTATTATAATATAATTTATTAAATATATAATTTATTATAATTAAATTCTATAATATAAGAGTAATATATTATAAAGTTATAATTTAATAATTTAATAAATTATATTGTATTATTATAATAAATAATTTAAACATTATATTATTTAAATATAATATAATAATTATAAGTTAATATATTAATATTATTTTCATTTTTATTATTCATAATATAAAATAATTATTTTTATTAATATAAGTTTGTTCGAAATAAAATAATATTAATTTATTAATATTTAGAAAATAAATCCGTAAAACATTTAAAAAGTAATTCTACTTACCAAACCATTTCAAATAGTTTTTACAATTTCAATAATTATTTATTTCAAATCATTATTTGATTTAATATTAAAGAGATTTAAAAATATTTATTTTATCTTTGATTAATTTTTACGATATTAATATTTTAAATATTAACAATTGCAAATTGGACAAATATTAACAATTATTCATATTAATATTTATTATTAATATGATAAGCTTATATAAGATTTAAGGTTATAAATCCTTATCAAATAATTAATAAAAATATAATAAATTTATTATTAATTTATTATATTAATATTTATAATAATATTATCCAAATATTATACATTTAAATAACTAATATTTAATAATATAAATACTATTAATAATATAAATTGTAGTTAAAATTTAATTAAATATTATATAGATATTATAGTATTTATAATAATACTTATTAATAATTATAATAAATGATTAACAAATTCTTATTAATAATATTATCTATTACAAATAATAGAATTATATATAAGGGGTTATATTATAATAACCCCTTATAAATAACATTCAAATTTTAAATATAATATTAATTTAAAATAATTTAAATTAAATTAATAATAATATTAACAATAATATGATTTACGTTAATAAAATTAATAATTTTTTAATTATTAATATTATTATAATATTATTAAAATAAATCTAATACATAATTATTAATATATAATAATTTATTCTAATAATTAATATCAATTCAATATTTTAAATTATTAGAATTAACTATAACTATTTGTTACTATTATATTTAATTTATAATCTTTAATTAATTATAATTAATTATCATATATTATATATAGCAATAATTTATTAAAATTAAATAATTATAATTAATTATAATTAATTAAAGATTATAAATTAAATAGATTTATTTTTAAATATTATGATAATTATTATTTACAATAATCATGTATTAATTTGAGTATCATTAACTATTAACTTATAAACTTAATATTATAATTAATTTACTAATCTAATTAACAATTAATTACTTTTGATTAAAGTATTAGTCAATAATATAATCAAAATAGATTATTAATATTAAATTAATCCAATTAATATACTAATTTAATTTATATTAATTAATTTATAATAAATTATTAAATTTATAAATTAATATTGTTTAATATTAAATTTGATAAATTATAAATAATTTAAATACAATCAATAAAATAATTTATTAATATAGTTATAATAATTAAATAATTTATATTAATATATATTTAAATTTAAGTAGGTTATTAATATTTTAGATAAATAATAATTTTATAATTTATCAATTTTAATTATTATAATTATAATTTAATAATATTTTAATAATTATATAATTACTAATAAATGTATCTATTAATTAATTAATAATTTATACCATAATACTATTAGTATTATTAATTTATTTATAATATTTTATATGAAATATAAATTTATCCAAAAATAGATTATAAAGTATAATTTTTATAATTATATTATAATAAATATAATATATATAAATATAATAATAAATATAATAATTATAATGGTTTAATAATCCATAACCAATTAATAATAATAATAATATATTATATTAATTACTCATTAATAAAATAATTTATTAGCGGCCCCTTTGAAATACATCCTTCATATCTCTTCATTATCTTCCTCTAACTCTGAGATGGCTATTAGTTCCTCATCTAAAAAATCAAGCTTATTATTAACAATTGTATTAAGTTTATAATACTAATTAAAAACTAAATAGATTATAATAATTTTTTTACTTATTAATTTAGAAAATATTAATTATAATATATCATTAACTATTAATAATTTAAATATAAATATAAATATAAATTAATTATAATTTAATTATAATTCAAAATTGATATAAATAAAATTAATTATTATATAACAAAAATTATGAAATAATAGAATTAATAAATTCTTGTTTATCATATAAGTAATACTATAAATAACTATTAATTATAGTTATAATTACTTAACCTAATATAATTATATTATTATTTATTATAGTAATTTAGTTAGATAATATATACAATAATAAAATATCATTAATTATTAACAATTATAATAATTATATATAATTATACATAATATAGTTTATTAATAATATTATAATATTAATTATTTATTCTTAATTATAAAAATATTAATTGAACTTATTATATTAATTTATTAATATAAATTAATTATATGTATAATTATTAGTATAACAATATAGATTTTAATATAATAAATTTATCTTTAATAAATATAATCATAAAATAGTATAGATTATGTATTATAATTATAATTATAATTATATCACTAGAGAAATTATATATTAAATTGTTAATTATATAATATAATAATTAATATATATAATATTCATTATATATTCAAATAAGTTTATAATTATTATATATAAATATTAAGTACATAATAATAAGTATTTAATTATAAATAGAAATATAATATTTAATAAGTTAATTAATTATATAATATTTTTTATATAATATTATATAATAATTATACTTTTTGTTTTGCAAATATTATACTATAACTATTTATAGTATTAATAATGATATTGTTTATTATTAATTTGTTTATAATTGTTATAATTAATAACAATTATAATTTATAATAAATTATTTAATTCATTTTATTATATTTGAATTATTAATATTATGATTATAATATTATAATTGTAAATTCATTCAAGCTAATTAATAATTATATTAATAATAGATATAATTTGACTATATTAATTATAATATTATTATATTTATTATATATTATAATAATATTTTATAGTATTAAATAATATTAATTCATTAATGTTAATTAAATAATAAAATATTAATTATTGATATAATTAATAACAATAACAAATTATTGCTAAATATTATAATCTAATATTAAATAATTAGATTCATAAATTATAATTAAAAATATATAAATAAATAATTGTTCAAATAGTCATAACTATTTGAACTTAATCGTTAAATAGATTTAGTTTTTAATATCTTTTGCTTATTAATTTGTATGATTTTTGTTTTGTCATAAGACAATTGTTTCTATCCATACAAACTTATTCGGAGTAAAATATTGCTAAACTAATAATATTCTAAAAATTAATAAGTAAGAGATTTAAAAAATAAATGTATTTATTGAACCAATTCAAATAGTTAAGACTATTATAATAATTATCTATTTCAAATCATTTTGACATTTTGTTTAGTTCATACATGTGCATTCGAAATAAAATAATACTATTTTATTAACAATCAGAAAATTAATAAGCAAGGAATTAAAAAATAAATCTGTTTACCAAACAAGTTTAAATAGTTATGACTATTTAAACAATTATCATTTTAAAATTGTTATGACCTTTTATTTTATCATAAAACAATTATTTCATTTCATAAAAACTTATCCAAAACAAAATAATATTACTTTATTAATATTTCAAAAATTAAGAAGTTGGAGATTTAAAACATAAATCTTTTTATTGAATCAGTTCAAATAGTTATGGCCATTTGAACAATTATCTATTTCAAACCATTTTGAACTTTTGTTTTGTCATAAAACAATTGTTTTTCATCATACAAGCCTAATTAGAATAAAATAATACTAGTTATTAATATTTCAAAAATTAATAAGTAGGAGATTATCTGTTTACTGAACTAGCTGAAATAATTATGACTATTTAAGCAATTTTATATTTCAATTCATTATAACCTTTTGTAATTAGTTACAAATATATTTATTTAAATAATTTTAATATTTACTTTGTTTATTTAAATAAACATAATAGTATAATAATTTATTACTATACTATTATAATTATATTAATTATATAATAATTATAATACAATTAATATTAATTATTTATTAATAAAGTATTATATATCAATCTAAATTATATTATAAAACAAGCTATAAACTAATCTTGCTTATAATATTACTATTAAATTATTATAATCTTTAATAATTATATTAAATACTATATTATTTTAATATTAACTATATTTATTATTATTATTATTTATAATAGTAATTTTATTAGTTATAATTATAAAAATTATGACATATAATATATTTCATCCAATATTTTAATAATATAAATTATTTTAACATATAATTATAAATAAACAATCATTTTATAATTGAAATATAATTATAACTAGATTTTTATTACTGATTCAAAAAATAAATTTATTTTTTAAATCTCTTACTTATTAATTTTAGAAATATTAATAAATTAGTATTCTTTTAGTCCGTGTAAGCTTATATTAGCTAAAACAATTGTTTTATGATAAAACAAAAGTAATAACGATTTAAAATAGGTAATTGTTTAAATAATCATCATTATTTGAATTGGTTCAGAAAGTTATAATTATGTTTTTGTTTAGTCAAATAATTATAATTATTTGAACAATTATCTATTTTAAAATCGTTATTACTTTTTGTTTTGTCATAAAACAATTGTTTTTGTTCACATAAGTTTGTTTGAAATAAAAAAATATTGTTTTATTAATATTTAGAAAATAAATCTGTAAGAGATTTAAAAAGAAAATCTGCTTACCAAACCATTTCAAATAATAATATTATTAATAGTAATAACAAATTACAGTATTATTAATTTGTTCAATATTATTTTATTCTAAATAATTTTGCATGAACAAGAACAATTGTTATGAATAATAACCAATTATCACTTACTATTTAATGATATATATAATAATAACCAATTAATTAAGTTATTTAATTAGTATATTTTAAATTAATAATATAATTAATTTATATAATAATCAATTTATATAATTATTATATAATTATTAATATTATTATATAATAATAATAAAATATTATATATGATATTTAAACTTAAAGTTATAATTATTAAACTATTAATATAAATTTATAATTTATAATAAGTTATTATATATAATAATAATTATAATTAATTAATTATATCATACTTATTATTTGATATAACTAAAATTATTAATATAATAATACTAATTTAATTAAACAAAAAGTCAAATTATATCTAATTTATAATAAATTAGATAATAAGGTAATATACAAATTATAATCTATTCAATAAATAATTATATTAATATAATTTATTTAATTAATATTATAATTAATATTATTAATTATCTTAGATTTATTATTAATATAATTAAATTATTTTATTATAATATTATTCTATAATTTATTATCAATAAACTAATACTTATTATTAATTAAATAAATTTAAAATTAATAAATTATATTAATATTAATTATTATTAACATAATAATTATCATTATTAAACAAATTTAATTAAAAATATTATGATATTAAATTATTATAATATTCATTATTATAAAACATAATATTACCTTTATATATTAATAATTATGTTAATTATTATTACTAAAATATTAATTAATATTTAATTAAGTTTAAGACTCAAAGATTCTCATTTAAAGATTTCTTAAATATTCTCATTTATGATTCAAAATTTCTTATTTGAGGATTTCTTAAAGATTCTCATTTAAGACTTAAAGTTTCTCATTTCAGGATTTCTTAAAGATTTTCATTTAAGACTCAAAGATTCTTATTTGAGAATTTCTTGAAGATTCTTATTTAAGACTTAAAGATTCTTATTTAAGACTCAAAGATTCTTATTTATGACTCAAAGATTCTCATTTGAAGATTTCTTAAAGATTCTCATTTATGACTCAAAGATTTTCATTTGAAGATTTATTAATTATATTTAAATTAATTGAATCTATTTTTTAGGCTAGACTTAACAAATACATGGAGTCGCCACCAATCTTTTTATCTAGGTATGATTGGTCACCTAAGGAATCTATCCTTTTAAGAAATTCCTAAGCTTAACTAAAGGTCCTTAAAAGAATAGGATTAAGTAGTTCGGTTACATGTGGGGAAGGTTATAGCACCCCCACATGCTCATCCAAAGGAAATTTTGTTTTAAATTTATCCTAAAGTCTTGATTCTAATGGTTTTAATTTTTATGTTAAATATTGAAAATAATTTATAAGATTTTTTCATCAATTTGATAGAATTCTTAAAAATATTTTCTCATGTCAAGAGTATTCAAGGATCCCATTTGTTTCCTTGAAGAGGCTCTATCATAAAAAAAAAAGGTTTAATTAATTTTTATTATTATTATTTTGTTGAAAATATATCTAATTATTCCACCATTTGGGTCAAATTAGAAATATTTTCTCTTTTGAATTTCTAAATTTTCCACCATTTGGACCTATTTAGAAATTCTCTTTATTTATTATTATTTATTTTATTTGGATTTCTAAATTTTTTAACATTTGGGTCAATTTAAAAATATTTTCTTTTTCGAAATTTCTAAATTTTTCACCATTTAGGTCTATTTAGAAATTCCTTTTATTTCTTTTTTTTTTAAGGGGAATAATATGACAATTACTTTCGTTGAAATTTCATTTAAATTCTTCCACCATTTGGGATAAATTTAAAGAAATTTCTCACTTAGAGATTTCTTAGAAAATTTACCATTTGAAATTTCTAAGATTCTCATCCTTGGATAATTATCAAATATTTTCAACCAATTTTTTATTTTTTATTTTTTGTTTGAAAATAAATATTAATTATTGTTGTTGAAACCTTATCTAAATTATTCCACCATTTGGGACAAATTTAGACAAAATTTCTCACCTAGGAATTTTATAGAAATTTACCATTTGAAATTTCTATAAATTCCATCATTGGATAATTAATATTTATTCCCAAAATTTATTTTTTTAATTTTTTATTCTTTTAAAATAATATTAATTAATTAATTAATTATAATTAATTTAAATATAATATTATAACTATTACTTCTTAGTTTATAAATTATATAATTTTATTATGAAAGTTATTATTTTAATAACTTATATTAAATAATATTAATATTATTTTAATCTATTTATATTAATTATTTTATTTAATATATTAAATTATAAATAATTAGATAATATCTTATATTAAATATTATAATAGTAATTATAATATATAATGATTAATTTACAATATAATTATTTTATACTTATATATTTATTATATATGTTAGCTTTATAAGTTAGATGGTGATCCAAGAAGGGGGTGAATTGGACCTCTCCAAATTTTTCCCAAATAATGATTTCAATATGGTTGAATGGAAATTAAGATAATAAGCCCTTTTGATGAAAGTATAATGAAAACAATAACAATGAACTTAAAATCAAATATGAACAATAATAAATTATAAGAAAATAAGGATAAAGAAATCAAACACAATGATTTATAAAGGTTTGGTCCTTTTCCACAAGGCACCTACGTCTTTTCTTTTGGTTGTCCACACCAAGGCTCCAATCCACTATGTGTTGAAGATTACAAACAAGCTTCTCAAAGCTTTACAAACTTAACACTACCCACTCTTAAGGGTTATCATCCCCCTTAAGCTTACAAGCACACAATACAAAATTTTTGAAGTGTTTTGCAAACTCTAAGAACCTCTCAAAGGTTGGGTGTTTGCTAATTTGAAGTATACAATGGTATAGACAAGAAAATGATGAATGAACAAAAAAAATAATTTGGATACAAAAAATGCAAAGATATAGACTTTGAAGCTCTAAAAACTCTTGATTATTTGAGAAAATAAAAATATTGTTTGTTAGCTCTTGCTCTCTTGATTCATCAATCTTCTTGGTGTGTTGGAGTGCCCAATTTATATAGAAATTGAAAAAGTAGCTGTTGAATCCTTGATAAAATAGCCGTTGGAGTGATTTTGGCCTTCAGGGGATCGATCCCCTCCCTTAGGGGATCGATTGGTTCATGTTTTGAACCAATTTCCCTTTGAAAATAGCCTAACCGATCAATCCCTTTTGTAGGGGATCGATCCCTTTTCTAGATTTTCGATCCTGGGAGCATTCTGTTTGAAAATCAATCGATCCCTTTTAGAGGGGATCGATCCTGTCCATGCTGGGTGGTAGTTTCCCATTTTGCACTCTACTTACTAATTTATCATAATTTGAGTTATACAAATCCAAATCACAAACCGTTTGAAGATTTAGAAACTAGACTTAAAGGAATTTCTATCCATGTAAAGTTCATAACATAATTCATTGTATACGAATTATAGTGAATTTTCAAAATTACACATTGTGTAATTTTTCTAACAACTGTAGAGTGTCTAGTAAAAATTCAAAATCTTTTCTTAGAAAATTTGGATTTTCATTTTGTTTAATCCATTAGAAAGTAGACTTAAAGAGCTTTCCAACCATATAAAATTCAAATATTAAGACTTTGTGAATTAATACAGAAAAATAAAAACAAATTTGATATTGGAAAACTTTATTCTTGTAAAACAGTTTTCTTAAGTTAATCTATTTCTCAAAACCAATATTATCAAAATTGTATTAGGTCCAAAATGAATAAGTTCACTTTAAAAACAACAATTGGACTTTCATTTAAGCTCAAATAAATAATATTTAAAGATAGATTTGGTTTGAGAAATATGAAAACAAAGAAAGGTTTGTTTAAGCTTGAAAATCATATTACTTATTTAGTACCAAAATATAAAACTTAAGAACATGTACTAAATAAATCCTTTCTCAAAATCTTGATCAAGTTTATTTAGCTTTAATGTTTTGTCATTTCAAAATAAGGATCAATTCAAGGCTAACAATATATAATCAAAATTATTTGAAATTAATTATTTAATTTATAATGTTTAGTTATAGTTAATAATATTATTAATTTAAATAATAATTTATAATACATGTAATAACCTAAAAGTTATATAATAATAATATTTATAATATTTATATATAATTTAATTATCTAAATTGGTATGGAAAATTATATGGTTTTATTTGTTATAAATATTTAATTTATAATAATTAATAACTATATTAAATATTAAAGTATATCCTTTTAATAATTAAATGATTAATATATTAAAGCATATAATATAAATATAATTAAAATACAAAATAATAGATAAGTAGCTATAATATAGTCATTCTACCTTAATATAGTATTTATTATTACACTTATTAAATATTTATTTTAATTATAATTAACTACTATTTGAATATAAATATATTTTAAAATACTTAACATTATACTTAAGATAAATTAAATTATTTATAATATATTATTAATTATAGTAAAAATTAATATTTAAATTTATAAAATGTTTAATTTGAAAATCATATTAATAATTTATTATAATTAATACAATCTAAATTTAACATACTGATAATTTATTTAATATAGATTATAATATACTATGTAAATTATATAATATAATTATATGAATATATTATAAATATTAAATTAATTAATCTATAATAATTTATAGATCTTATTAAGATATATAAAATTAATTAATAATATATAAATTTTTTAAGTATATTAATAGTTTTAAGTATATAAACATAACCTAATATTTAAATAATAATATTATTATATATATTATACGTTATTTTATAACAAAAGAGAATTCAATTATTCCATTAATTAATAAAATTAATTTAGAATTATAATTATGTATATTAATAAATTTAATATTAATAAATATTTAAATAATATACTTAATAATAGTTAATATTATATATATAATTAAATAAACATAATTATTTAAATTTGTTCAGTAAATAGATTCATTTTTTAAATCTCTTTATTATTAATTTTTGGATTATTAATAAATTAGTACTATTTTATTTTGAATTAGTTTATATGAACTGAAACAATTCTTTTATAACAAAATAAAAGGTTATAACGGTTTGAAATAAATAATTATTCAAATAGTCATGATTATTTGATCTAGTTTGATAAGCATATTTATTTTTTAAATTTTTTACTCATTAATTGTCAAAATATTAATAAATTAATATTATTTTAATTTGAATAAGCTTATATGAACAGAAACTATTGTTTTATAATAGAACAAAATTTAATAAATTAATATATAACCTATACCTTTTAATTGTTAATACTATTATTATATTATTATAATAATTAATACCATTTATTCAAATTTAATAAATTTATAATAATATTAATAAATATTTAATTTTTATTAAATTATAATCTTTAATAAAAAATATAATAGTTTTTATCAATTATAGTATATCTTAATAATAAGCTTATTATAAATTTCTAATAAATATATGTATAATTTATATTAATTATTAATATTAAACATGACCTTAGCTATAACCTACTCTGATACCAACTATAATTGGGCTTGGGACTTATGCCAACACTTTGTGGAGCATTAGGTTAGAATATTAAATAATTTAATAGATTATAATAATATTATTTTGATTTATTATTTTGAAAATATAGTTTTTTTTGCTTTTAACTATTAATCATTAAATCATTAAATTAGTTATGAAAAGTAAATTTTACGTATATAATTATTTTATTATAATTAAATTAATAATTGCTTGTTATTAATAGTTAAATATTAACGTTGTTTTATTAAAAATAAATTATGAATTAAAATATTAATTATTAATATTTCAAACATTAATAAGTAAAAGATTTAATAATTGAAATTATAAACTATCACAAGAGGGTAGATTTGATCAATTTTATAATAAATTTATGTTATTTTATTCAAAAAAGCTTTTATGAACAGAAAAAATTATTTTATGACAAAGCAAAAGGTTATAGCAATTTCAAATAGATAAATGTTCAAATAGTCATAATTATTTAAACTTGATCAATAAAAATATTTATTTTTTAATATTTGTTAATTTATTTTAATTAATAACTATATTAATAATAATAATCTACTAAATAGTCATAACTAATTTTGGATAACAAAATTACTAATATTTTAAAAATATTATAATTATTATATTATAATAATATTAATTATTAGTAATATTATAAATATTAATATTATAAATTAAATAATGACAATATTAATTACTAGTTTAATAATAATATAATAATACTAATTACAATTTATTATTAAATTGTTAATAATAAATAATCATAATAATAAAAATTAATCAGTAAATAATTAAATGTTATTATTAAAATCAATAATAATTAAATAACTAATAAACAAATAAAATTAATATTATACTTTAATTATAAAACTTGTATAATGAACATTTAAATGACAAACATATTAATAATTATAATATATGCTCTAGAAAATTTTTAATTTAATAATTATATAAAATTGTTAATATTAATATAACATTTAACTATTTAAATCTCGATTTATATAATAATTAGAACTCTGTTTTATTATATAAGCAATTATTTGTATATTAGTAATAATTGATATTAACAAGCAATTTTATAATATATCAATTTATATACTAATAATTTTAGATAATTATTCTATTTTTAAATTATTATTATTTGAATAAAATAATATTACCTTTTAAATTTGTTCGATAAACAAATTTATTTTTTTAAACTTTTGCTTATTAATTTTGGAAATATTAAGAAATTAGTATTATTTTATTCTAGATAAGTTTTTATAAATTGAAACAATTCTTTTATGTCAAAATAAAAGGTTATAATGATTTTAAATAAATAATTATTCAAATAGTCATAACTATTTGAACTTGTTCTATATTATTAATATAAAATTACTTTAATGTAATATATGTATAATTCAAACAAATATTTTAAAAGTAATAATGTTAAATTAATATATTTAATTTGTAAATCAATAATTTTACAAGCATATTTACTTAATTAATAATGTTATAATAATAGTATAATATTTTAATACTAATTTAATAATTATAGTGAATAAATTAATGATTAATATCAATTCAATATCAATAACACTAATTTATTAATATTTTGAAAAACTGAATCTAAAAAATAAATCTTTTTAAATATCTATTAATTAATAAAAATCAATAATTAAAATATTTAAATTAAAATCAATATTCAGATAATTAATAATAAATTATAAGTATTTATAATAATAATTTAATTAAATATTTATATTTTAATTAATTCAAATAATTGTTAATAGATTAAATTTTACGATTAATCCTTAAATATTAATCTAATTCATTTTAAATTTAATAGAAATAGCATTTTAAATTAATAACAATTATTTTAAATATTAACAATTATTTATATTTAATTAAAATAAGGAACTATATTGTCAATATTTATTTTAATATTAATAATTAATCAATATTAATATTAAATAAAGACTAAATTAATTAATCTTTTAATTATAATATAACTGTGTGTTTTTCTTGTTAATGTTGCAAGAACACTTTCTATTCAGCCGTTATTATTAATATTAATAATTCAATATTATTATTAAAATATAATAATATTAAAATATTAATTTAAATAATTAATAATTAATTATTTTTAATTAATTAAATAATATTAAATAATAATATTTCATATTATTAATTTGTTAATTAATATTTCTATGATTTAATGCCCAATTAATATAAATATTAATAATGAGATATTTATTTAATAATGATTAACAAAATATTCATTATTTAATTAATTATTAGTTAGTGATTATTTAATAACTAAAATATTAAATATAAATATAATATTCATTAATATGCCAAAAATTCCCTTTAAAGATGAGTATTATCATTCAATAATATTATCAAATAAAACAAATAGAAATAAAACAGTTCAATTATATATTTGAACTATTTCAAAAATTAATAAGGACTTAGAGTAGTGTTCTAATTATTTAATTATTATAACAACTTGTAATATATTTTAATTAATTAAATAAATTTAATAATAATATTTTATTTTATTTTAAAATATTAACAAGTTCAAATATTAATATTTATAATAATATTAATTAAATAATTAGGAATAAAATAATGCTAATTAATTATTTAATTAATGAATATTAAATTAATTACTAATAATTAATTTATTATATTAATAAATATTTGTATTTAATTAATATACTAAATTAATAAGGACTTAGTATTTATTAGTAATTATTATAATAATGATAATCTATTATTAATACTAATTATATTTATTAATATTATAAATATATATTTAATTTTAATATATATTTATTATTAATTATTAAATAATATAATAATTATTAGATATATTATAAAATAATAGGTATGAATAAATCTAAGGGGTTATGGATAATTAATAAAATTATTAATAGGTATGAATAAATAATTAGATTTATTTGTATTAATTATCCAAAATAAAAATAATTAATTATCATAATTTAAATTATTATCATGTATTAGTTTTGATAATATTATTAATACGATATATATTATAAATATTTATTTTAATATTTAAATAATTAATATTTATTATATAATTATAAATTTATTATTAATTTTTATTAATATATAATATAATATTAATAATAGATTAATTAATTAAAATTAATAAATAGATTTAAAAATTAATAAAGTAAAATCAATATTTAAAGTAATTGTTAATAGGTTAAAGATATCTTAAATTATTTTAAAATAATTATGAATTTTATTTAAATTAATTATTTAAATTTTAATAATTAATAAGAATATTTGAATTATAAAATAGATGACAAAACAAAAAGTAATAACGATTTCAAATAGATAATTGTTTAAATAGTTTTAATTATTTGAACTAATTCGATAAATAGAATTTTTTTAAAAAAATCTCTTCCTTAAAAAATTTTGAACTATTAACAAATTATTTTTATTTTATTGCAAATAAACTTGTATGAGCTAAAATAATTATTTTATGATAAGACAAATGGTCATAACAATTTGAAATAGATAATTGTTCATATAATTTTAACTATTTGAACTAATTTAGTAAATGGATTTATTTTTTAAATCTCTAAATTATGAATTTTCAGACTATTATTAAATTAGTATTATTTTTTTTGAATAAATTTGTATGAACAAAAATAATTGTTTTATGATAGAACAAAAGGTTATAATAATTTGAAATAGATAATTGTTCAAATAGTAATAACTATTTGAACTAGTCATAATTATTTAAACTTGTTTGGTAAATAAATTTATTTTTTAAATCTCTTAGTTAATAAATTTTGAAATATTAATAAAATAGTATTATTTTATTTTGAATAAGCTTGTATAATAAAAAAAGAATTATTTTATAATAAAACAAAAGGTTATAATGATTTGAAATAAATAATTATTTGAACTGATTTGATAAAATGATTTATTTTTTAAATCTCTAACTTCTCAATTTTTGAAATAGTAATAAAGTAATATTATTTTAATAGTCATAATTATTTATTTATTTAAATAAATAATTATTATATATTATATAATTTTTATATTTGATAATATAATTAATAAATATAATATATAATTGGATACTACATATAATAAATCATATAATAAATTATAGAGATATACTAATAAATTAATTATTTACATACTATTAATTATTAATATTATAATTACAATATATTTATCTTAATAAAAATAATTTTATATGTATTATATAAATATTAAGTAATTTATTAGTTAATTTATAACTATATTATCATTTATATTAAATAATAGTGAAAACTATTTGAAATGGTTTGGTAAGCAGATTTACTTTTTAAATCTCTTATTGATTAATTTTTTAAATATTATGTTAGCTTTATAGGTTAGATGGTGATCCAAGAGGAGGTGAATTGGATCTATCGAAATTCTTCCCAAATAATGATTTCAATATAGTTGAATGAAAATTAAGACAATAAGCTCTTTTGATGAAAATATAATGAAGGCAATAACAATCAATGAACTTAAAATTAAATATGGACAACAATAAATTATAAGGAGATAGAGATAGAGAAATCAAACACAATGATTTATAGAGGTTCGGTCATTCTCCACAAGGTACCTACTTCCTCTCTCTTTGTTGTCCACATCAAGGCTCAAATCCACTATGTGTTGAAGATTACAAACAAGCTTCTCCAAGCTTTATAAATCAGCACAATACACTTTTAAGGGTTATCCTCCCCCTTAAGCTTACAATCACACAATATAAAATTTCAAGTGTTTGGCAAACTCTAAGAACCTCTCAAAGGTTGGGTGTTTGCTAATTTGAAGTACACAAAGGTATAGACAAGACAAAGATGAATGAATAACAAAAAGATAATTTGAATACAATGAATGCAAGGATATAGACTTTGAAGCTCTAAGAACTCTTGATTATTTGAGAAAAAGAAAATATTACTTGTTAGCTCTTGCTCTCTTGATTCATCTTATTTTCTGTTGCTTCTTGGTGTGTTGGAGTGCCCAATTAATAGAAAAATTGAAAAACTATCCATTGGGGAAGCTTGGAGTGAAGAAATGCCCACTGGAATGATGACAAGTAGCCGTTGGAGGCCTACACGCCCAAAACCGATCGATCCCTTCTTGAGGGGATCGATTGGTTCATGTTGGTTCAAGCACAATTTTGTGCTTGAAAAGCCTTACCCGATCGATTCCCTCCTTGAGGGGATCGATCCCTTGCCTGGGTGATCGATCCCTTATGTGGGGGGATCGATCCCTTTTCTGCATTTTCAGCTTGGGAGGCATTCTGTTTGAAGAAGCAATCGATCCCTTCCAGAGGGGAT
This sequence comes from Durio zibethinus, assembly GCF_002303985.1. The sequence continues at coordinate 98,280 of NW_019168337.1, forward strand.
CAATCTTGTCCATGCTGGTGGTTGTTTCCCGTTCTGTACTCTACTCACTAATTTGATCATAACTTGAGTTATAAAAATCCAAATCACAAACTGTTTGAAGATTTAGAAACTAGACTTAAAGGGCTTTCGATCCGTATAAAGTTCATCACCTAATTCACTTTTTATGAATTATATTTAATTTTCAAATCTACCCCTTGTGCAGTTTTTTGGACAACTACAGTGTGTCTAGTAAAAATTCAAAATCTTTTCTTAAAAAATTTGGATTTTCATTTTGTTTAATCCATTAGAAAGTAGACTCAAAGAGCTTTCCAACCATATAAAATTCAAGTATTAAAACCTTGTGAATTTATACAAAAAAATAAAATAAATTCAATGTTGGAAAACTTTGTTTTTGTAAAGCAACTTTCCTAAGTTAATCTATTTCCGAAAACCAATATTATCAAAATTGTATTAAGTCCAAAATGAATAAGTTCACTTTAAAAACAACAACTGGACTTTCGTTTAAGCTCAAATAAATGAAGATTTGGTTTGAAAAATATGACACCAAGAAAGGTTTGTTTAAACTTTGAAAATCATATTATTTATGTAGTACCAAAATATAAAACTTAAGAATATGTACTAAATAAATCTTTTTGAAAATCTTGATCAAGTTTATTTAGCTTTAATGTTTTGTCATTTCAAAATAAGGATCAATTCAAGGTTAACATATTAATATAATATTATTATATAAGATTATATAATTGTTATTATATTAGTTATAATTGATAATTATAGTAATAATATCATATTATTCATTCTAATTTGATGGTAATTAAAACAATAATAATTACAATTAAATATAGTAATAATATTATTATTAACTTCTGTTTAATAATTTGTATATTTGATTATATATTATTTAATTTAACATAATTAAATTTCTTATACTATTAATTAGCTATCATAACTACTTTATATAATATTTAATAATAAATTATTAAATTGTTAACTATATTTAAACTATTAATTAAATATAATTAATGAAATAATTGATTAATATATTAATATAAATTAATATAATATTTAGTTTAATTAAATTATTTAGATAATAATTATTAATTTAAAAGATAATTATATTCCTTATAGTCTTAACTATTTAAACTTAAATTAGAATAATATTCAAATAGTTGTTTGTTCAACTTATTTTATTTTAATAAGTTTATTATTTTATCTAATTATAAGTTAAAATTGGTTTATAACAAAACAAATGGTCATAATGATTTGAAATATATAATTGTTCAAATAGTCATAACTATTTGGAATAAATTTAAACTTAAATTAGAATAATATTCAAATAGTTATATAAATATTAAACAATTAACAATTTCAAAACTGAATAAGTAAGAGTTTAAAAAATGAATATGTTTACCAAACCGGTTTAAATAGTTATGACTATTTGAACAATTCTATACTTCATATCATTATAACCTTTTGTTTTGTCATAAAATAATTATTTTTATTCATACAAGCCTATTCAAAATAAAACAATACGAATCTAATAATATTAAAAAAATTAATAATTATTTGATTATATATTTTAACTAATATTATATTATTGTTATTAATTTAATAACAATTAAATTCATAGTCTATAACATTATAAGCAAGATTAGTCTATAGCTTGTTTTATAAAAATATTGTTATTCATATATTAAATATTTTATATTTATATGTTAAGTAAAAGATTTATTACATATTAAATTAATAGAATATTATTATATATAACAGTTATCATTAGATTTTTAATAATATCTTAATGGATAATTTTTCTTATCAATTTAGTTAATAAATATTTATACTTGTTTAATTTTATAAAATATACTCATTCATTATAATATAAAACAATAAATATTTAATATTGTTATACAAATAATATATAATATATATTTATATATTTGAATAATATAATATTATTTTACTATTTGATTAATTAATAATTGTTGAAATATTACTACTATTATTAAAATTGAATACTATTAATATAAAAAGTCACTTGTTAATTTATCATTAATTTTATAATATTAATTAATTATAAAATATTATAATACTTATAATATTATAAGTAATATTATTAAATTATTAAATTATTTATAAATTTAAAGTAATAGATAATTTAATAAATTACTACAATAATTTATTTTACTAATTTAACAATTAGGATTTGAAAAGGTTTTAACTAGGCTTCAAATATAACGATAATTATAATTATTAAATATTAATAAATTAGTTAAATCTATTAATTGTTAAATTATAATGTGATTTAAAAAATAAATATATTTATCAAACTTGTTCAAATTGTTATGACTATTTGAGCAATTGTTTATTTCAAATCTTAACATATTAATATTATATAATTTATCCAATATTAGTAATAATTAATTGTATATTAATAAATTTAATATATTAATTTAACATATTATAATTAAATAATATAATTTCAATTAGTTATATTAATAATAATAATAATTAAATAATTATAAATATTATATATTATACTTATATTTATAATATAAATTAATAAATTATATAATTACTTATAATTATAAATAATTATATTTATTAAATATATAAATAGATTTATTTTACAATTTATCAAATATAAATTATAAGATTATTAGTTATTGCTTATATAATAAATCTAAAAGTCTTAACCATTTGAATTTGAATCATTTAAATTAAATTTATGCTATTTAATATTATTAATTATTTAAATAGTATTAGCATACTATATATATTATTAACAATTGTATATTAATTTATGATATTGAATTAATTAATTCATATGAGATTTATCTAATTAAATTATTTGTATATTAGTAATAATCGATTCTTAGTTATAATTATTAACTGTATAGATTATAACTAAGAATTTAAATGATTATTAGTTATAAATCTAATTATATTTATTTTAAATATTATTTTATTTAATTTTAATAATCAATTTAAAATAAATATTATATTCAATATATATTAAATAATATAAAAGAATTTAATTTAATTATATATATAAATTGTTAAATATTAAATATTAATTATAATTTAATTAATTATTCAAAATATTTATTTTTATATCAAATAGATTCGTATTTTAAATTATTATTTAATAATAATTATTATAATAATACTAAATAATAATAATATTATTATTATTATAAAATAATATTAAATCTAAGGGGTTATAGATAATTAATAAAATTATTAATAGGTATGAATAAATAATTAGATTTATTTGTATTAATTATCCAAAATAAAATAATTAATTATCATAATTTAAATTATTATTATAATGTATTAGTTTTGATAATATTATTAATATGATAATAATAAATATTTATTATAATTATTATATATATTAAAATAAATTTAAAATAATTATTATTGTATATTTTACATATTAATAATGTTATAATAGTTTAATAGATATAATAATGATAAACTATATTATTATCTTCATAATAACAATTAAAGTTATTAATTATTTTTTAGAATATGAATTAAAGTATTTAATTAAACTACTAATTAATAATATATTATTAAGTTATAATAATCTCTATTTTAAAATTAGTTTTAAATATATTTAAAAAATTTATTATATAGAACTATTATATAATTTAGTATTTTATCCAATAATTATATTAATGTATATATATTAAATAAAAATATTATTTTAATAATAAATTTTTTGCTTAACTTATATGCTTAATAGTGGGTTAGGATTTTTATGAGGGCTCATAAAACTCTTATTATATCACTGGTAATTGGATCAAAGTTATTAGGTGTGAATTTTATTACTTTCTGTTATTAGTTGTGCAAATGTACTAGTAAATTTAATTAACATTCTAATACTAAATCTTGTTTAGTATTAATTATATAATTAAATTAAATTATTAAATATTAAATATTAAATATTAAATATCCTAAATGTTCCAAAAATTATTAATAGTAATTGGAAAATTTGATAATTATACAAATATAATTATTGTATTAATATTTATAATTTAAAAATTATTACTAAAATTAGCAATTTCAAATAATTGTACTAATTTAGTATTAACTATTTAAAGAAAATAATATATCTTTAACAATATATTAAATAAATTCTTATTAATTATTTAATTTTGAGATTGATATTTCAAAAATCATTATTAAATCATTATTAATATATGTTTATTAATAACTGAAATTTAAATTTTGATAAAAATAAATAGATTTATTTCTTCAAATCTTACTAATTCTTTAAATATTAATAAATTAGTATTATTTTATTTCAATAAGCTTGTATGTTGAGAAACAATTTTTTTATGACAAAATGAAAGGTAATAATGATTTGAAATATATAATTGTTCAAATGACCATAATTATTTAAATTGATTTGGTAAACTGATTTATTTTTTAAATTTCTTGCTTATTAATTTTTGAAATATTAATAAAGTAGTACTATTTTATTTTATTAATTAATAAGAATTTATTTAATAATTATATTATTAGTAACTAACAATAATAAATGATAAAAGAGGAACTAATTTAATAATTATATTTAACTAATATAAATAGAAAATTATAAAATAACTTATATTATATTTAAAAATTAAATAAGTTAAATTATTTAATTATTATTTTATCAAAAAAATTAATTTGTAATATTTAACTAATAAACTACTATTATTATGTTATCATAATATAATTAAAATTATTTATTTAAATAATAAATTATTTTGAATAAATTATAAATTTAAAATAATATTCCAATAATTAAAGAGTAACAGAATTAAAAAAATGAATTTTCTTATTGATCAAGTTGAAATAGTTATTACTATCTAAACAATTATCTATTTCAAAACATTATGACATTTTGTTTTATCATAAAACAATTGGTTTTGTTCATGCAAGCGTATTTTGAATAAAATAATATAAATTTATTAATATTATGAAAATTAATAAGTAAATTTTAGAAAATAAAGCTATTTTGTTAAATTAATTTAAAATGATAATTTTAAAATAATTAATAAATTATTATCGATAATTTTAATAATTATAATATTTTTATTAAATTTATTATTCTTATATAATATAGTTATTAATATAGTAATAATTAATTGTTCTAATTAATATTTAAATTAATTAAATTATTAAAAATAATCATTATTATTTAATAGATTATAATTTTATTAGGAAAATTATTTGTTCAATATCCTTATTTATTAAACCCAATTATTGGATAATAATTATATATTTTATTAATTAAACCATAATTATTAGATAAATTATATTATGAGTAAGCTTGTATGATAATAAAATAAAGATATTAATATGAATTATTGATTTTAATTTAATATAACTAATAAATAAATAATTATATTTATTAATTTTCAAAATATTTAACAAATATTTTAATAATTATTATTAAATATATTTTTACTAGTTATATTTAATACTATAATATATATTAATTTTAAATATTAAATCTAATTTATTTATATAATTAAAATTAATTAAAATTTTTACTTATTAATTTAAAATTAAAATAATTATTATAATTAAATAATAATCTAATTTAATTATAATATATAATTAATTAAAATATAATATAAATATTTAAATTTTAAATATTAAAACTAATATATATTGTTTTAATATATTAATTTGTTTTAAATTAAAAATAAATATTAAAATTTATTTTAAGTAATAAATATTGCAATAGCTTAATAATTAATACAAATAAATCTAATTATTTAATCTAATTATTAAATAAATTAACAATTAAAATATAGATATTAATTGTAATTATTTAAATTACTACTTTATTATATTATAATTAATTATATCTATTAAATATTGCAATAGTTTAAATATTACTTTTATATTAGTTTAAATATTAATATATAGATTAGTAATTAATATTTAAAGTTTATCCAAAATAAAAATAATTAATTAATAATTATTATTAAATATAATAAAAAATTATTTAAAATTAATTTACTTTAAATTATTTTTTAATTTTAGGTGAAAAAATTATTTTACTATAAAACAAAATGTCATAACATTTTTAAAAAAAGAATTGTTCCTATAGCCTTAACTATTTGAACTGGTTTATTAAAGATATTATTTATATATAATTTAATAAATATTATTAATTTAATTGTTTATATTATATATAATATAATTATAATTTGATTAATAATAAATTAAATGGAGACGAATAATAATGTACCCACCCTACGTATATATTTATATATATTTAGTATATTGATTTTTTATTAAATAATATAAATTATTATTTTAAATTAATTAGAATTAATATATTGTTATTGAAAAATATATATTTATAAAAAATTATCTAACTATACAAGATAAAAATTAAAAAATAAATTTTATTTATTATTTCTTTTAAAAATTATGGGTATGAAAATTACTCATATAGATTAAATACCTGCAAAGATAAATTTAAAATATCATTTTCGTATAGGTATGAGAATGGATATAATATAAAAATCTGAAAATGATAATGAAACCAATTAAAATAACTTGGCTTATAAATTACAATATTATTTTTAATCTTTATTTAGTAATTATATAGTATAATTATCAATTTGGCTATTATAATTTAATATATTAATATAATTTTAATTTTAAACTAATAGTCATATATTAGTTAATATTTATAATATTATTACAATTTATTATAATAATTAATTTATATAGTATCGTGTAATAATTTAATAAATTATTATAATTAAATATTATTAATAATATTTTATGAATGATATTAATTATTATAATATGTAATTATAATTGTATATTATCTATTATATAATAATTATTTATTATATGTTAGCTTTTTAGGTGAGATGGTGATCCAAGCGGGGGATGAATTGGATTTCTCCAAAATTTTTTCAAACATGATTTCAATATAGTTGAATGAAAATTAAAACAATAAGCACTTTTGATGAAAATATAATGCAAACATTAACAATTAGTGAACCTAAAATCAAATATAAACAATAATAAATTGTAAGGAGATAGGGATAGAGAAATCAAATACAATGATTTATAGAGGTTCGGTCCTTCTCCACAAGGCACCTACCTCTTTTCTCTTGGTTATCCACACTAAGGCTTCAATCCACTAATTGAAAAAAAAATTGTTACAAGATACAAACCTATCTTGTACTAAATCTCTATCTTTTTCTCAAGGCTTAGATAGCAACCTCTACCCTTACAATATCAAGAAGTACCTCACCTCTTGTTCTCTTCCACCCTTGTATATCAAAGGTAATTTTTCAAATAATAGAACAACCTCTCTAAGGTTAAGTGTTTGCTATGTTTAAGTACAAGAAAATGATGAATGAACAACAAATATAATTTGGATACAATAAATACAAAGATATGGACTTTGAAGCTATAAAAACTCTTGATTCTTTGAAAGAATGAAAATATGGCTTGTTGGCTCTTGTTCTCTTGATTCATCAATCTTCATGGTGTGTTGGAGTGCCCAATTTATAAAGAAATTGAAAAAGTAGCCGTTGGGGATATTTGGGAGAAGAAAATAGCCGTTGAAAACATGAAAAAATAACCGTTGGTATAATTCTGCCCAAACCCGATTGATCCCTTCCTTGAGGGGATTGATTGGTTCAAGTTTTATGCCATTTCATGCTTAAAAAACATGACCCGATTGATCCCTTCCATAAGGGGATCGATCCTGTCAATGGCTGGGTGGTTTTTCCTATTTTGTACTCTACTCACTAATTTGATCATATCTTGAGTTATATAAATCTAAATCAAAAACCGTTTAAAGATTTAGAAACTAGACTTAAAGGGCTTTCTATCCATATAAAATTCATCACCTAATTCACTATGTACGAATTATAGTGAATTTTTAAATCTACACTTTGTGCAGTTTTTAGACAGCTACAGAGTGTCTAGTAAAAATTCAAAATCTTTTCTTAGAAAATTTGGATTTTGATTTTGTTGATCCATTAGAAAGTAGACTTAAAGAGCTTTCCAACCATATAAAATTCAAATATTAAAACTTTGTGAATTAATACATAAAAATAAAACATGTTCAATGGTGGAAAACTTTGTTTTTGTAAAACAACTTTCTTAAGTTAATCTATTTCTCAAAACCAATATTGTCAAAATTGTATTAAGTCCAAAATAAATAAGTTCACTTTAAAAACAACAATTGGACTTTCATTTAAGCTCAAATAAATAATCTTTAAAGGTAGATTTGGTTTGAGAAATATGAAAACAAAGAAAGGTTTGTTTAAGCTTTGAAAATCATATTATTTATTTAGTACCAAAATATAAAACTTAAGAATATGTACTAAATAAATCTTTTTCAAAATCTTGATTAAGCTTATTTAGCTTAATGTTTTGTCATTTCAAAATAAGGATCAATTCAAGGCTAACATTATATAATTTAATTGGACATATATATTAATAATTAAATAACATAACGATAATTGTTTGACAATAACTATTAATATTATAATTAATTATAAGTTATAGTTAAAATTATTTGATATAATTATATTTTAATTTTAATTTAATTATTAATATAATTAAGTTATTTTATTATAAGTTATAATAATAATTTAATATTATTATAATTATAAAATTATGAATTTATTAATATTTCATAATTGAATTATTTATTATAATTCAATTCAATATATAAAATTATTCATAATAAATATATTTTATCTAATACATTATGATATTAAATTACTAAATAATAATTAAGTATATAATTTATTAATATACTGAATAATATATTTATAATAATGATTAATTATTATTATTATTAATTAATAATTTAATTACTTATTATGATAGAATGTTATAATATCATTAATTAATATAATGGTAATTGTTAAATTTGTTAACAAATATTTATTATACAATAAATCATTTTAAATATTATCTAATATTTGTTAATAAATTATTTTCTTAAGCAAACAGTAGGTATTTAAAACAATAATTGACTTTTAGATATCTGTTAATTATTAATTTATAGTATAAATCACAAATAATAATTAATTTAAACAATTGTTTAAATTATTTGAAAATAAATAGTCATAACTATTTGATCTAGTTTGGTAAACATATTTATTTTTTTAATTTTTTATTTATTAATTGTCAAAATATTAATAAATTAGTATTACTTTAATCTGAATAAGCTTGTATGAATAGAAACTATTGTTTATAATAGAACAAAAAGTAATAACGATTTGAAATAAATAAATGCTTAAATAATCATAACTATTTGAATTGGTTTGATAAAAAGATTTATTTTTTAAATTTCTTATTAATTTTTGAAATATTAATAGATTAGATTATTTTATTGGTATGAATATAAAAAATTTATAATTTATAATATTTAATTTTAAAAATAATTAATATTATTAAATAGTTATAGAGTATTAATACTATAATATATATTAATTTTAAATATTAAATCTAATTTATTTATATAATTAAATTAAATAGTAATTTCAAAAGTTTTAATTAATTTAATTACATATAATTTAAATGTTAATAAAAAATTATAATTAAATAGTTTAATATTAATGGTTATCTATTTTTAATACATTAATAATATTATTAATATTTACTATCATTTAATTATTAGTTATTTAAATGTATAATATTTGGATAATATTATTATAAATATTAATATAATAAATTAATAATAAATTTATTAATTATTTATTTAATAAGTAAGGATTTATGTCCTTAAATCTTATATAAGCTTATCATATTAATAATAAATATTAATATGAATAATTGTTAATAATTGTCCAATCTGCAATTGTTAAAATTTAAAATATTTAAAATATTAATATCGTAAAAATTAATCAAAGATAAAAAAATATTTTTAAATCTCTTTCATATTAATTTTTCAAATGTTAATAAATTAGTATTAATTTATTCTGAATAAGTTTGTATGAACTGAAATAATTGTTTTATGATTAAACAAAAGATCAAAATGATATGACATAGATAATTATTCTAATAATTTTAACTATTTGAATTGATTCAGTAAATAAATTTATTTTTTAAATCTCTTATGAATTTTTAAAATATTATTAAATTAATATTATTTTAATCCAAATAAGCTTGTACAAACAAAACAATTGTTTTACGTTAAGAGAAAAGGTCATAACAATTTGAAATAAATAATCATTCATAGAGTCTTAACTATTTGAACTGGTTTGACAATTAGATTTATTTTTTAATTTTCTTGGTTATTAAAATTAAATAATTAATATTTATTATATAATATGTAATATAATAATAAATTAAATAATAAATGTCATTATATATTTTAAAATAATTATTATAATAATTGGTTATAATATTAGTTTATAAATATAATATACTAGTTAAATTATGAATGTGTCAAGTGAATTTAAATTTTAGTATTATATATCCAATTTGATTACTAATTTTGCTATTTATAAATTATATTATTTTGAATAAGCTTATATGAACTTAAACAACTCTTAGTTAACTATGGTATGATAATAACAATTATATAAACTATTTATATGTTTTTATAAATATAAGTAAATAAATGTTCAAAATAAATTATTAATAAATAAGTTTGTTAAATTTAATTAATACTTATAATTATAATTTTATTATAATAAATTAAATATTATTTGTCTAATATAATTTTTATACTAATATAATGTATAAATAATTTAATTTATATAATATTACAATATTGATAATTTGAGTATAACATTAGTTTATACATATTATAATTATAATAAGTTATAATTTATTAGTTACTAAATATTATTAATTTAATATATTAAAACTATATTAATACTTTTATATTATATTATAAGTATACTTATAATTAATTAATAATTATTATAGTAATATTTATAATGAAATAAATAATATTATTAATTTTATATATAAATAATAAATATTGATATAATTATTATTATATATAGGTTTAATATATTAATATATACTATTTTATAATAATAATTATTAATGATTTAAATCTATTAATTTATACGTAATATAAATGATACTATATTTATAAACTATATAAATTAAATAGTATCTAATACATTAAATAACTATAAATTAATTTAGCCTTCTCAATTAAATATTTATATTATATTTAAATTATTTTTATATATTAATTAATTTAAATAATTAATAATAAATATTAATTACTAAGTTCAAATATTTAATTAAGCTTTTATATTAATTTATATAAAAATTAATATTAATTTTTAAAATATTAGTAAATTAGCATTACTACTAAATTATCTTAATTAATAGATAAATAATTAATAATTAATAACTATTATTTGTTTTGGATTGAGTTGTTCAAGCTATTGGGGTCAAACTTGAAGTTTTCTACTAGCATACATCTACAGACTGATGGGTAGACCAAACGAGTGAATGGACCGTTGGAGGTCTACCTCAGGCACTAAGTAAGTGCCATGCAAAGGGACTAGCCAAAGCTATTAGATGTCGCCTAGTTATAATATTAATATTAATAATTTATTGAGAAGATCCCTCAATTTATAACAAAAGCATATTATTTATATATGCTTAAAAAATACTAATTTAGGGTTTATAAATTTTATTAAATAAATAATTTAATCTGCTTATTAACAAATTTATTACAATTAAATTAGTTAATAATTTTATAATAATTAAATGTATATAATCAAATTATATTACAATTAATTTATTTTAATATTAAGTTAACTAATTATAATATAAATAGACAAAGCCTATTTAGAATAAAATAATACTAATTTATTAATATTTGAAAAATTAATAAGTAGGAGATTTAAAAAATAAATATGTTTATTGAATCAATTCAAATAGTTATGACTATTTAAACAATTATATATTTTCAATTGTTATGACCTTTTGTTTTGTCATAAAGTAATTATTTATCTTCATGCAAGCTTATTTGAAATAAAATAATACTAATCTAGTAATATTATGAAATTTAATAACTGATAGATTTAAAAAATAAATTTGTTTACTAAACCAATTCAAATAGTTAAGGCTATATGAATAATTATCTATTTCAAATCGTTATGACTTTTTGTTTTGTCGTAAAACAAATGTTTTTGTTCATATAAGTTTATTCAAAATAAAATAATATTAATTTATTAATATTTCAAAAATTAATAAGAGATTTAATAAATAAATCTATTTACTATACTAGTTCAATTAGTTATAACAATTTGAACATTTATTTATTTCAAATCGTACTAAAGTATTTTATATCATTATTTAAATTTTTATATATAAATAGATATTATATTAAATAATCATATGATAAATTATTTTTAATTAATTAATTTAGTAAACAAAACTTACATATTGTATATAATTTATTATAAATATTTATTTTAATATTTAAAACTAATATTTATTATTTATAAAGTGTTATAATTGATTATAAATATCTATTTATAACTATTGACTATTATCATTTATATTTATTATTACAAAATAATAAATATACTATAATATATCAATTGTTATTATATAGTATAATAATAAGTATATTATATTATATTATCATATTTTAATATAATAATATTATAATAATTATAAAATAAATATAATTTTATTATAATATATCAATTGTTAACTTAAACTATAATATAATAATAATTAATTAAGATTAATATTATATTAATATTAATAAGTAATAATTAAATAGATTATATTATATTTTAATATTTAATAAGGATTTTAATAAATATTAAATTATTTATTTGATTTTATAATTTAGTATAATTATACATAAATTAAATTTTTACTAGTTAATAATTTATTATTAATAATAATACTAATTTATTACCTTTTATTTAAATATGTAATATTATATTTAATTTATTTCTATCTTAAATTAAATATTATTTAAGATAAATTAAATAATTTAAAGAATTAAATTAATATTTATATTTAAAGTAAATATTTAATTATCTATTAATATATTACTAATATATATTTAAAATTTTAAAATTTAAAATATATCAATATCTATTAAATTAAAAATATTTAATTGATTATTTCTATTTGTTAAATATAAATAAAATAGTCATTTTATTTATATTAATTAACATTTAATATTTAATTAATATTGATTAATTAATTATAATAAAAATAGAAATTAATAATTAATATTATATTAAAAATAATTAGTTCTTTTTTTAAAAATATAAAGAAATAACTTTATATTAATTTATTAAGTTAATATTTGAATTATGTTTTAAATAAATGTTTTTGTTCATAAAATTGATAGATAATATCAATTTAGTATAATTATAATATACTAATAAATCTTCATAATTTAATAATCATTTTTAACACTAATAATGAGATTATTATTATTAAATATTATAATTTATTAATTAAATTTATTATTAGTTATAAGCAATAAATTATAATATTAAATAATTCAAATTAATTATTTATAAGTTTGTATAACTATTTGTTATTATTAATATTAAATATTATTAAGTTTTAAATTAAATTTATATAAATAGAATTATAAAATTGATTTAAATTTATAAAAATTTAATAATATTTATATTTTTTAATTTAATTTTAAATCAATAATTATTTAATAATAATTAATTCAATAATTCAATAATATATTAAGTTATATTAATAATATTAAACCAGAATAGAATAATTATATTAATTTAAATTAATTATTAATACAATATTAATTTTTTATAATTTAATAAATTTATATAATTATGTAATATTAAATTTATTACTTATATAATAATTTCTTTAAATTTTAAATTATATTTGTTTCAAATTAAAAATAATATTTATTTGATAATTCAAAATTAAATTTATTGATAAATAATTAAGACAAAAATTTAATGTTAAATAGTTTGAATTATAAATTAAATATAATTTATTTTTGTTATCTGATAACATTATCAGATATTAATAAGTTCATACAAGCTTAATATTGTAATAGATAATAATATTAATTTTAAGTATTCTAAATATAAATTTTATTAATATAAATTTGGTTTAATAATTATTTTAATAGTATAAATAATTACTTATAATTAGTTTATTAACTTATATAAGTATATTAATAATTCCAATAAAGCTTACCTATTGAGAAAATAATTAGTTATAATTGTTATAAATAGTTACTTATTTGATTTTATAAATTAAATAGTATTAATTAATTAAGTTGTATAAATAAATTAATATTTATACAATTATTACTATTAGTTTAACAATTTGTGTTAACAATTGGAGATAGATAATTGTTAAAATAGTTATAACTATTTGAATTTTAAATCTCTTATTAATTTTCAAAATAGTAATAAAATAGTATTATTTTATTCTAAATAATTTTGTATGAATAGAAACAATTGGTATTGGAACATTAATTTTTAAATAAATTTATTTTTAAAATTTTTACTTATTAATTTTTGGAACATTAATAAATTTATATTATTTTATTTGAAATAAGCTTGAATGAATGGAGCCAATTGTTTTATAACAAAACAAATGGCTATAATGTTTTGAAATAGATAATTATTAAGATAGTCATAACTATTTGAACTTGTTCGATAAATAGATTTATTTTTTTAATTCTTACTTTTTAATTTTTGAAATATTAATAAATTAGTATTATTTTATTTCAAATAAGCTAACATGAATTGAAACAATTGTTTTATTACAAAACAAAATGTTACAATGATTTATTAATATATTAATGAATGATTAGGTTTTTATATAGTATTAGTAATAATAGTTATTAATAGTTATAAATTATAAGAATATAATTATTTATCTCAATTATTTAATTTATCAAATAATATAATTTAAATAATAATATAATAATAGTATATAAAATTTAAGATTTGAAATAATACTAATTTAATAATATTCTAAAAATTAATAAGAGATTTAAAAAATAAATATGTTTTCTAAACCAATTCAAATAGTTAAAATAATTATCTATTTCAAATCGTTCAAAATTTTGTTTAGTCATAAAATATTTGTTTTGTGTCTTACAAGCTTATTTGGAATAAAATAATCCAAATTTATGGACATTGGGAAAATTAATAAGCAAAATATTTGAAAAAATTAATTTGTTTATCAAACAAGTTTAAATAGTTATAATTATTCGATCAATTATTTTTATAAAATCATTCTGACTTTTTGTTTTGACATAAAATAATTATTTCAATTCAATTAATAATTTATAATAGTTATTATTAGTGTATGAATATATTTTATAATCAATAGTCATTACTATCTTATATATATAATTTAACCATCTGATTAATTAATTTTATATTGTTTAATTAGTATTTTATTCTATATAATAATATTATTAATTAATATTTCCTAAATTATTATTTTGTACAATAAATTAATAGTGAATTATATTAAATCTATTATAATTATGATTCTTTCCATCATAATTTAAAGAATTAATTAAAATATTAATTACTAATTAATAGTTGTCAATTTTATAAGCTTATAATTTAATATTATTAAAATATAAATATAATTACTAATTAGTTACTATTTATTTATTATTAATTCTATATTTTAAATAAAGAATGACATAATATTTATTTATGTTATATGACCAAACAAAAGATAACGAATTTATTATAAATTATTTTAATAATTATTATATTATAATTAAATATTATATTATAATAAGTTATAATTTTTAAATTATATATAACATAAATTATTAATTATTAATAAATTAATAAAATAAATATATTTTATAATTATTAATTTATAATAGTATTATAAATTATTTATAATTAAATATTATTAATAGTACAATAAACTAAATTATTTGTTTTATAATTGGATATTAATTGTAAATAATTTATAATATTATTATAAATATTAATTATATTTATTACAAATTAATAAAGTTAATTTATAATAAGTTAAAGTTTATTTATGTTAAATATTATTAAGTTATTTAT
The DNA here is from genome assembly GCF_002303985.1 of Durio zibethinus. The sequence goes on from NW_019168337.1 coordinate 114,311, forward strand.
GTATTATATTAAGTTATTTACAATTATAACTTATATATATTGTTATAGTTATATTAATTATTTTTGTTTATATAAATTATTTATTAATAATTATTATAAATATTTATAATCAAATATTAATAATAAATATATTTTTATAACTAATATAACTTATATTTAATAAGTATTATTAATTAATTATTAATATTATAATTAATATTAATTATTTAATAGTATATAATTAAGTAATATTAAAATTATTATATAAATTATGATTAATATATAGTATATTAGATTTATTTGTATTAATTATTAAGTTATTGCAATATTTATTTTTAATTTAAACAAATTAATATATTAAAACAATATATATTAGTTTTAATATTTAAATTTTAAATATTATATATATTATCTATTATTACAAATATATAATATTATAAATTATAGCTATAAATATTAATTTTAAATTATATAGTTATTTATCATTAATAATAAATATTAGGTATCTAATATAATTATGATATAATTGTGTAAACAATTATAATTATTTGAATTGGTTTCGTAAGTAGAATTATTTTCTAAATTTCTTATAAATTTTTGAAATATTAATAAATTAATTTTATTCTATTCCAAACAAGCTTCTATGAGCTTAAATAATTGTTTTATGACAAAACAAAAGGTTATAACAAGTTGAAATAAATAATTTTTCATATAGTCTTAACTATAATTAATAAGCAAAAGATATGAAAAAATAATTAATAAATCTGTTTACCAATCAAGTTCAAATAGTTATAACTATTTTAACAATTATTTATTTAAAATTGTTATGACCTTTTGTTTTGACAAAAAACAATCGTTTCAGTTCATAAAAACTTATCCAGAATAAAATAATACTAATTTCTTAATATTTCAAAAATTAATAAGCAATTATAATTATTATTATAATAATATTAGTAATTAATATGAAATAGTTAATACTAGTTAAATAAATAGTAACAATAATTTTTATGACTATTTATTGATATTAACAAATTTATAAAAATTTTCATGATTTTTATAAATTTGTTACAAATTTATACTAAAACATTCAATTATTATATTAACGATAATTTAGACATATAATTTATAAACGATTATTATTGTATTAATTTAATAATATTATAGTATTATTTGAATATATCTTAAAGTCAAATTATTTAATATAATTTGTATACTATTGTTTGTTAGTAAATAAACAATCCTTAATAATTTAAAAATTTAGTGAATAAATAATTTACTAATTAAATAATTAAAAATTATATAATTATTTATACTTATTAATTATAATTATAATTATTAATAATTATTAATAACTAATTAAAATAAATAATTATAACTCTAAAAATAAAGGTGTATTTATTATTGCTATTAATAAAATAAAGGTTTGGTATAGCTTATATTATATTATAATTTAACTATTATTAATATTATAAGTTATATGTTAGCTAAATTATGTATTAATTCATAAATTATATTTATATATAAACTTACTAAGTATATATAATTGAATTGTTTACTAATTGTTTAAAAATAATAGTATACTAATAATTTATATATAATTATAAATAATTTCAAATTTTAATAATTGTAAAATATTATTTACAGTATTCTTAAAAATAAACAAGTATAAATATTTATTAACTAAATTGATAATAAAAATTATCCATTAAGATATTATTAAAAAACTCATGATAACATATCAAATAAATAACTTAAATATCAAAATTAATTTTAATATTATTAATAAAATAAAGATTAATATTTAAATCAAGTATATTATAGAGCTTTAAAAAATTTATAAATACAATTTATATTTATTTTATAATAAAATATTTATAAATAAATATTATATTTAATCTATTTCTATCTTAAATTAAATATTATTTAAGATAAATTAAATAATTTAAAGAATTAAATTAATATTTATATTTAAAGTAAATATTTAATTATCTATTAATATATTACTAATATATATTTAAACTTTTAAAATTTAAAATATATCAATATCTATTAATTAAAAATATTTAATTATTTATTTCTTTTTGTTAATATAAATAAAAGAGTCATTTTATTTATGTTAATTAACATTTAATATTTAATAAATATTGATTAATTAATTAATAATAATAATAATAATAATAGAAATAATTAATTAATATTTTTAACAATATTAAAAGTAATTAGTTATTTTATTTATAAAGATATAAAAAATAGCTTTATATTAATTTATAAAGTTAAATATTAACAATCATTATAACATTAATTATTTTATAATAATTAAATAAAATTAATAATATAATTATTATTATATAATAAATAGATTAATTTAAACAAAATATTAATTTATATATGTTAAATATAAATTATCTTTTAAAATCTTATAAAATAACATAATTAATTAATAGCATTCCAAAAATAATTGTATAATTATTATATTTATTTGTATTTATTTAAGATATTTTAGTATATTTTTATTTAAATAATACTTATATTAGAAAAATTAATATTTTGTTAAAATTTGAAATTTTTAATTTATTTTAATAACAAGATCATTCAAAATAAAAATTAATAAGTTATTAAATATAATAATAATTGAATATATCAATTTATAGGATATATAATTAATTAATTATAATTCAAATATTCTGAATATGTTATTAATTTGGCTTACCCTTGTTTTTGACGGTTTGCTTATTATAAGTTAGATTATTATATTTTTATAAATATAAGATTAATTAATTTATCATAATTAAATATAAGAATATAATATAATATAATTATTTAATTATTAAATACTAATTAATTAAATTAGTATTAAGTTACTATATAATAAGAGAATTAAATATTTAAATTATAATACTTATATATAAATTTATTTAATTGTTTAGAAATAATTATTAAATTATTAATTAACTTATTATCAAGTTATTTAATAATTAATATTAATACTTAAATTATATTTATATTAATATAATTTTAATAATTTATGACAATTAATATTATAATTATATATTAATATTATTTACTTATAAATTTATAATTATAATATTAATAATTTGTTAATAATAATTTATAATACTATTAATAATATATTATAAAATAATATTATATATAATAATTATATTAAATAATTTAAAACTTATAATGTTTAGTTAATATTTATGAAATAATTATTAAATAATATAATTATTATTAATTTATAGTATTAAATTACATTATAATTTGTTTATTTAGTACAAATATTAAATATATTATAAATACTATTAAATTAATTAAAATTATTAAAATATTTTAATAATTTACTCAATTATTTTATTAATTTATTAAACTCAATTAAATATTAATTAATATTTTAGTAATAATAATTAACATAATTATTAATATATAAAGGTAAATTATGTTTTATAACAATGATATATAGTAATTTAATATCATAATATTTTAATTAAATTTGCTTAATAATGATAATTATTATGTTAATAATAATTAATATTAATATAATTTATTAATTTTAAATTTGTTTAATTAATATAAGTATTAGTTTACTAATAATAAATTATATAATAATATTATAATAATATTAGAAATCTAAGATAATTAATAATATTAATTATAATAATGATTAAGTAAATTATATTAATATATTATTATTGAATAGATTATAATTTGTTATTATTTATTATCTAATTTATTACAAATTAGATTATAATTTGACTTTTGTTTAAGTAAATTAGTATTATTATGTAATAATTTTAGTTATATTAAATAATAAGTATAATATATTAATTAATATAATTATTATTATATATAATAATTTATTTATAAATTATAAATTATATTAACAATTAATAATTATAACTTAAGTTTAAATATCATATGTAATATTTATTATTATTGTATAATAATATTAATAATTATATCATAATTATATAAATTGATTATTATATAAAGTAATTATATTATTAATTTAAATTATACTAATTAAATAACTTAATTAATTGGTTATTATTATATATATCATTACATAGTAAGTGATAATTGGTTATTATTCATAACAATTATTTCTGTTCATGCAAAATTATTTAGAATAAAATAATATTGAAATTTGTTATTACTATTAATAATTAATAAATTAATTTGTTTTATCATAAAAATTAATAACTATTTTATTATACTTACAAAAATTAAGTATAATTTTTAATAATAAATAGTATAGATAATTTATAAAATAATATTAAAATTTAATAAACTAATTTATTTTTTAAATCTCTAACTTCTTAATTTTTGAAATATTAATAAAGTAATATTATTTTATTTTGGATAAGCTTTTGTGAACTAAAATAATTGGTTTATGATAAAACAAATAAACTATTTTAATTATAATAAAATAATTTTATTAAAATATTGTAAATGATATTCAAAGGATTATTAGATTAATTAGATTTAATAATTAATAATAAATTATTATTATTAATATTATATGAATAATCTAATAATAATCTAGGATTAATAATAATCATTAATTAATAATACATAAATAATATTTATAATATTATAATGGTATATATTTTAAATAATATTAATAATATTAATATAAATTTTTATAATTAGATATTTATTACCATTACTATAAATAGTAATTTATAATAATATTAGATACTATTATGAACATTTAATAATTTAATAATTTAATTATAGTTAATATAATTTAACTTATTATATTAGTTTAATAATCCCTATTAACTTATTTAATATTAATATGACTATTTGAAAAATATTAATATGAAATCATTATGATCTTTGTTTTGTCATAAAATAATTATTTTTATCATATAAGCTGATTCAGATAAAAATAATACTAATTTAATAATATTTTAAAAATTAATAAGTAAGAGATTTAAAAAATAAATGTGTTTGTCGATCAGTTCAATAATTAAGATTATTAGAATAATTATCTATTTCAATTCATTCTGACCTTTTGTTTAATCACAAAATAATTGTTTCAATTCATACAAGCTTATTCGAAAGAAAATAATAGTAATTTATTAACTTTTGAAAGATTAATAAGCAGGATATTTGAAAAACTAAATTTGTTTACCGAAAAAGTTCAAATAGTTATGAATAATTATCTATTTAAAATCGTTGTGAATTTAAATTAGTCATAAAATATTTTAAAATATTTAACTAATATTAAATATTAGTAACATTAAACAATATACTATATATTATATTAGCTTATATAATAATTACTATTATTAGAAACAATTGTAAATATTTTAATTATTGTTATTAATTAACATTTATTAATTAGTAAATTAATAATATTTAATTAATTAATATTTAATTTAATAAATTAGTGTTATTTTATTTTGAATAAAATATTTCATATTATTTGTTAAATTATAAAACTAATTTATTAGCTTAATTATATATTAGATAATTATTATAACTAAACAATATAATAATTAGTTATTATTAGCTTATAATTAATTTAATTAACAAAAATAATTTTTTTGTCATACAACAATTGTTTTAGGAAATAATAATTTTTTCATTATAAATATTTAATAGAATTACTAAATTATTTATTTATAATTAAGTATAATATTAATTTATAATAATACAAATTGTGTAATGAATTATAAATAGTATTATAATTGTATATTTTAATAAATTTATTACAATTAAATTGTTAATAATTTTATAATAATCAAATACTATAATAATTAAATGTGTATGCGAATAGTCTATTGAATCAATAATTTAAAAATAAATATTTATGATTATTTTTAATAGTTATTTAACAAAATTCATAAATTATATTATTATTTCATAGCTTATTTATTAATAAATATTGATAATTAAATAATAAAAATTAAATATTTTAATTTAAATATTTAAAATTTATAATTATTAACATTCAAATAATTAATAAGCAAAAGATATGAAAAAATAAATCTGTTTACCAATCAAGTTCAAATAGTTATAACTATTTTAATAATTATTTATTTAAAATTGTTATGACATTTTGTTTTGACAAAAAACAATCGTTTCAGTTCATAAAAGCTTATTCAGAATAAAATAATACTAATTTCTTAATATTTCAAAAATTAATAAGCAATTATAATTATTATTATAATAATATTAGTAATTAATATAAAATAGTTAATACTAGTTAAATAAATAGTAACAATAATTTTTATGACTATTTATTGATATTAATAAATAGTAATAAAAATTTTCATGATTTTTATAAATTTGTTACAAATTTATACTAAAACATTCAATTATTATATTAACGATAATTTAGACATATAATTTATAAACAATTATTATTTTATTAATTTAATAATATTATAGTATTATTTGAATATATCTTAAAGTCAAATTATTTAATATAATTTGTATACTATTGTTTGTTAGTAAATAAACAATCCTTAATAATTTAAAAAATTTAGTGAATAAATAATTTACTAATTAAATAATTAAAAATTATATAATTATTTATACTTATTAATTATAATTATAATTATTAATAATTATTAATAACTAATTAAAATAAATAATTATAACTCTAAAAATAAAGGTGTATTTATTATTGCTATTAATAAAATAAAGGTTTGGTATAGCTTATATTATATTATAATTTAACTATTATTAATATTATAAGTTATATGTTAACTAAATTATGTATTAATTCATAAATTATATTTATATATAAACTTACTAAGTATATATAATTGACTTGTTTACTAATTGTTTAAAATAATAGTATACTAATAATTTATATATAATTATAAATAATTTCAAAATTTAATAATTGTAAAATATTATTTACAGTATTCTTAAAAATAAACAAGTATAAATATTTATTAACTAAATTGATAATAAAAATTATCCATTAAGATATTATTAAAAAACTCATGATAACATATCAAATAAATAACTTAAATATCAAAATTAATTTTAATATTATTAATAAAATAAAGATTAATATTTAAATCAAGTATATTATAAAGCTTTAAAAAAATTATAAATACAATTTATATTTATTTTATAATAAAATATTTATAAATAAACATTATGAAAAAATATGATTAGTTTCCTCATACTAATCTGTATATTAATATAAATTATTAATATATATTATGGAATATGAAATTATATTATTAATCTAATTTGATAATAAGATAAACTATAATAGTTATATTTTATTAATATTAAATAGTTAATATTAATATTTTATTAAATATAAATTATTTACTATAATTTATAATATATTTAATATAATTAATTTCATTAATCTTATAAATAAATTATATTTTTTATAATTTTCAAGATTAAATTATATAAATATTATTAATATTACTAGTTATATAAATAATTTATTAATTGCTTAATTAATATTAAGTTATAATTATTATTAATTATATGACTAATATAAATAAATTTGTTTATCAAACTAGTTTGAATAATTATGACTATTTGAATAATTATCAATCTCAAATCGTTATGATCTTTGTTTTGTCATAAAACAATAGTTTATGATCGCAGAAGCTTATTTGATTAAAACTAATACTAATTTAATAATATTAAAATTATTAATAAGTAAGAAATTTAAAAAATATATATGTTTTTATTATTAATCATGAAATTATTATAATTTATAATAATAAATTTATATTATTAATTAATTTACAATAATAAATTATTATTTAATTTAATCAAAAGCATATAATAATTTAAAATAATTATATTTATAATATAACTAATTGAATATTAAATTATTAATAATTTATTATTAAATTAATTAATAATAAATTTAATTATTAAATAAAAGGCTTATTATAATTTCTTACTTAATTAATATTCATAACAAAATATTTTATATATAGATTTATTATACAATTTAATTATATTTTATTATTAGTTTAAGGTTAATTATACTAATTTAATATTTTTTATTATTAAATATTAAATTTTAATTAAATAATCTTATTATAATAATTTATATGTTCAGTATTATATAATTATAGTAGTATATATAAATAATACTATAATTAATAATTTATTATTTTATATTATTATATTTGTAATATAAAATATTAATTTAATTAAACAATTGTATATTTGATTTGATTTTATTAAAATTATAATTATTTTAATAAATAATGATATTATTTATATATTATAATATATAATATTCTTTTATATTATAATCATATTAGTAGTTTAATCATATTAGTATTGTTGATATTATTAATTTTTTAATAGTTTAAAATTTAAACTAAATGTGTTTAAATAAACTAATCATATATGATTATTTTAAAAAACTAATAATATATATTCTATGTTTTGTAATAATTATATAAATAATTATTATAAATATTTTTATTATAATGAAATAAATTATATAAGTTATATACTATTATTTTAATGTTTTATAATATAATATATATTATTATTTATAATAGTTAATTAGATATTAGTTTAATAATAAACTAATTATTGTTATTAATAATTAATTATAATAACAATAATTATAATAATATATTATAATAATAATATTATTATATTATTTATTAATGATTATTTATTATTTAATAAATTAATTATTTTATTATAATAATAGATATTTCAATTTATAATATATAAATTAAAAAATAATTAAAAATATAATCATTCATATTTTCATTATTATTATAATGAAAATATAGTCTTAAATATATTTTAGATAATATATAAATTTTAAAATATATATTATTATAGAAATTATAATTTTAAATTATATATTATTAAAATGAATATATACTTATTAATCAATAATTGGGCTTGTATGATGAAAAATTAATTTTTGAAATATTAATAAACTAGTATTATTTTATTCTAATTGGGCTTGTATGATGAAAAACAATTGTTTTATGACAAAACAAAATTCAAAATGATTTGAAATAGATAATTGTTCAAATGGCCATAACTATTTGAATTGATTTGATAAAATGATTTATGTTTTAAATCTCCAACTTCTTAATTTTTGAAATATTAATAAAGTAATATTATTTCTCAATTTTTGAAATATTGATAAAGTAATATTATTTTATTTTGGATAAGCTTTTATGAAATGAAACAATTGTTTTATGATAAAACAAAAGGTCATAACGGTTTTAAAATGATAATTGTTTAAATAGTCCTAACTATTTAAATTTGTTTGGTAAACAAATTTATTTTTTAATTCCTTGCTTATTAATTTTTTGAATGTTAATAAAATAGTATTATTTTATTTTGAATAAGCATGTACGAACTAAACAATTATTTTATGACTAAACAAAAGGTCAAAATGATTTGAAATAGATAATTATTATAATAGTCTTAACTATTTAAACTAATTCAACAAATACATTTATTTTTAGAATATTATTAGTTTAGCAATATTTTACTCCGAATAAGTTTGTATGGACAGAAACAATTGTTTTATGACAAAACAAAGATCATACCGATTTGAGATAGATAATTATTCAAATAGTCATAACTATTTGAATTGGTTCAATAAACAGATATAGTTTTTAAATCTCTTATTAATTTTTAAAATATTAATAAATTAGTATTATTTTATTTTGAATAATTTTGTACGAATAGAAACAATTGTTTTATTACAAAACAAAGGATCACAACAATTTGAAATAAATAATTATTTGAACTCAATCGGTAAACAAATTTATTTTTAAAATATTTTACTTATTAATTTTTAAAATTTTAATAAATTAGTATTATTTTATTTCAAATAAGCTTTTATGAATATAAACAATTGGTTTATGACAAAACAAATGGTCATAACGATTTGAAATAGATAATTGTTCAAATTGTCATAATTATTTTGAACTTGTTTAAAAACTAAATTTATTTTATATATTTTTACTTATTAATCTTTGGAATATTAGTAAATTTATATTATTTTATTTGAAATAAGCTTGTATGAACAGAAACAATCGTTTTATGTCAAAACAAAAGGTCATAACAATTTGAAATAGATAATTGTCCAAATAGTCATAACTATTTGAACTTGTTTGGTAAATAGATTCATTTTTTAAATCTCTTACTCAATAATTTTTTGGAATAGTAATAAGTTAGTATTATTTTATTTCGAATAAGCCTATATGAATTGATATAATTATTTTATGATGAAACAAAAGGTCATAACAATTTGAAATAGATAATTATTCATATAGTTATTACTATTTGAACTTGTTCGGTAAACATATTTATTTTTTCAATCTTTTACTTATTAATTGTTGAAATATTAATAAATTAATATTATTTTAATCTAAATAAGCTAATATGAACAAAAATAATTGTTTTATGACAAAACAAAAGGTTATAATATTTGAAATAAATAATTGTTCTAATAATCATAACTATTCAAAATTATTCAGTAAACAGATTTGAAATAAGCTTGTATGAATAGAAAAAATTATTTTATGACAATAAAAAAGTTTATAGCAATTTGAACTAAGTAATTGGTCAAACAACCATAATTATTTGAACTTATTTGGTAAACAAATTTATTTTTTAAATCTCTCACCTTATTAATTTTTGGAAAATTATAATTAGAATTATGTTATTCTGAATAAGCTTGTATGAACAAAAGCAATTGTTCTTGTGAGAAACAAAAGGTCATAACAATTTGAAATGGATAGGTGTTCAAATTAGTCCATAATTGTTTGCACTAGTCAAGCAAAAAATCATTTTCTAAATCCATTACTTATTATTTTTAAAAATATTAATAAATTAACATTACTTTATTCCGAATTAAGATTATATGAACAGAAACAATTGTTTTTGATAAAAACAATGGTCCATGAACGATTTAAATAAATATTGGTCAAATAGTTATAACTAATTGAACTAGTATGGCAAACAGATTTATTTTTTAAATCTCTTACTTATTAATTTTTGAAATATTAATAAATTAATATTATTTTATTCCAAACAAACTTATATGAACAAAAACATTTGTTTTATGACAAAACAAAAGGTAATAACAATTTGAAATAGATAATTATTCAAATAGTCATAATTATTTGAAATAGTTTTGTAAACAAAATCGTTATGACTTTTTATTTTGTAATAAAACAATTGTTTTTGTTCATACAAGCTTATTCGGATTAAAATAATATTAATTTATTAATATTTTGACAATTAACAAGTGAAAGATTTAAAAAATAAATATGTTTACCAAACAAGTTCAAATAGTCAAGACTATTTAAATAATTATCTATTTCAAATAATTGTGACCTTCTATTTTGTAATAAAATAATTGTTTCAGTTAACATAAGCTTATTTGAAATAAAATAGCTTTAATTTATTAATATACCAAAAATTAATGAGTAAGAGAATTAAAAAAAAATGAATTTGTTTATCGAAAAAGTTTAAATCGTTATGACTATCTAAATAATTATCTATTTCAAAACATTATGACCATTTGTTTTGTCATAAAATAATTAGTTTTGTTCATGCAAGCTTATTTTGAATAAAATAATATAAATTTATTAAAACTCTAAAAATTAATTAATAAAAATTTACAAAATAAATATGTTTTTTGAACACATTCAATACTTATGACTATTTGAACAATTATCTATTTCAAATCGTTAAAACTATTTGTTTTGTCATAAACCAATTATTTCTATTCATACAAGCATATTCAAAATAAAATAAAATTAATTTATTAATATTTCTAAAATTAATAAGTAAAAGATTTAAATAATAAATTTGTTTACCGAGCAAGTTTAAATAGTTATTATTATTTGAACAATTATATATTTCAAATCTTTATGTTCTTTGGTTTTGTCATAAAACAATTGTTTCTATTCACACAAGTTTATTTGGAATAAAATAATACTAATTTATTATTATTCTAAAAATTAATAAGTTAGAGATTTAAAAAATAAATCTGTTTACCAAATAATTTTAAATAGTCATGTCTATTTGAACTGTTATCTATTTCAAATCGTTATGATATTTTGTTTTATTATAAAATAATACTAATTTATTACTATTTCAAAAATTAATAAGGATTTAAAAATAAATGTGTTTTCCGAAACGATTCAAATAGTTAAGACTATTAAAACAATTATCTATTCCAAATTATTCTGATCTTTTGTTTAGTCAAAAAATAACTGTTTCAGTTCATACATGCTTATCTGAAATATAGTTATACTAATTTATTAAAATTTAGAAAATTAATAAGAAGTTTTAAAAAAATTTATTTACCCAATAAGTTCAAATAGTTATGACTATTTGAATAATTATCTATTTAAAATCATTATGACATTTTATTTTATCATAAAACAACTGTTTCAGTACATAAAAGTTTTTCCAAAATAAAGTAATTTTGCTTTATTAATATTTCAAAAATTAAGAAGTTGGAGTTTTAAAAAATAAATAAGTTTATAAAATTATTCAAATAATCATGGCCATTTGAATAGTTATCTATTTCAAATCATTATGAACTTTTGTTTTGTCATAAAACAATTGTTTTTCATCATAAAGCCTATGTGGAATAAAATAATATTAATTTACTAATATTTCAAAAATTAATAAAAGATTTAAAAAGTTAATTTGTTTACTGAACCAGTTCAAATAGTTATGACTCTTTGAACAATTATATATTTCAAATTGTTATAACATTTTGTTATCTCATAAAGCAATTATTTCTATTCACACGAGTTTATTCAAAATAAAATAATACTAATATAATAATATTCTAAAAATTAATAAGTAAGAGATTTAAAAAATAAATTTGTTTACTGAACTAGTTCAAATATTTAAGGCTATATGAATAATTCTTTATTTCAAATAATTATGACATTTTGTTTTGTCATAAAACAATTTTTTTCATTTCTTAGTAACTTATTCGGAATAAAGTAAAACAAATTTATTAATATTTCAAAACTTAATAAGCAAGAGATTTAAAAAATAATTTAGTTTTCCTAACCAGTTCAAATAATTATAACTATTTAAACAATTATCTATTTCAAATCATTATGTGCTTTTATTTTGTCATAAAACAAATGTTTTTGTACATATAAGTTTGATCGGAATAAAATAATATTAATTTATTAATATTTTGAAAATTAAGAAGTAAGAAATTTAAAAAGTAAAACTATTTACTAAACCAATTCAATTAGTTAAAACTATTTAAACAATTATTTATTTCAAATCATTATGACATTTGTAATGTCATAAAATAATTATTTATGTTCATACAATCTTATTCGAAATAAAGTAATACTAATTTATCAATATTTTGAAATTAATAAGTAATAGATTTAAAAAATGAATCAATTGGCATGACCAGTACAAATAGTTATGACTGTTTAAATAATTATCTATTTTAAATCATTATGACCTTTTGTTTTATCACAAAATAATTGTTTCATCACAAAACAATTGTTTTTATTTGTACTAGCTTATTTCAAATAATATAATTCTATTTTATTAATATTCTAAAAATTAATAAGAGATTTAAAAAATGAATCTGTTTATTGAACAAGTACAAATAATTGTGACTATTTGAATAATTATCTATTTTTAATCACTATAACCTTTTGTTTTGTCCTAAAACAAAATTTTCTATTCATACAAGCTTATTTCAAATAAAATTATACAAATTTATTAATATTCAGACAACTAATAAGTAAAAGATTTTAAAAAATAAATCTATTTATCAAATAAGTTTAAATAATTATGACTATTTGAACAATTATTTATTTCAAATTATTATGACTTTTTGTTTTCTCATGACACAATTTAATATTTATTAATTGAAATAGTAAATTATTATAATACTTAACTTTATATTTAATTAAATAATAATTTAATAAAAATTAAAATTAAATAGTTTTGATAGTAAATTTAGATAATTATTAGGATAGTTAATTATTTTAATTAATTAAGATAATAATATAGTTATTTTTTGAGAATAAATAATAATTATCCAATTATGAAATTTTTAAAAATTTCAAATATTATTATCTTATTATTTAAAATTAAACAAATTTAAACTTAAATTAGAATAATATTCAAATAGTTATGAATATTTGAATGCATTGACATAACTATATTTATTGTTATAAATAATTTTTAACTAACTACTTAATAAATCAAATAATATATATATATATTTAACAAAATAGCTACAATTAACACAAATATTAATTATTAATTAAAAATAAATTATAATAAAAAATAAATTGTTTGTTATGTAATATAATTATATAACATAATTATATAAATTTATAAGCAATCTAATTCATAATTAATAAATAATTATAAATTAATATAAATCATAAAATTTAATATTTAAATATGTTTACCGATTAATAATTATATTATAAATAAAAGCTTTAAATTTGTCATGAGATCTTATAATTACTATTAGCTAATTTATCATAAATAATTTAATTCAAATTGAATTATCTAATCAAATATATATATTAATAATTAAATAAGAATATTAAATTCTTAGTTATAATCTATACAATTAGAATTAATTTAATTAAATAATTTTAATTATCAATTAATTTATAATTAATAAAAACTATAGCGATTTTCTATAGTTTATTTATTTATTATTTATAAATATTTAATTAACTTGATTAAGTTAATTTTAATAAATTAAATTATTTCTTAGTTATAATTATTATTATAAATACTTATAATTTATTATTAATTATCTGAATATTGATTTTAATTTAAATATTTTAATTATTGATTTTTATTAATTAATATATATCTAAAAAGATTTATTTTTTAGATCTATTATTAATTTTTAAAATATTAATAGAGTAGTATTAATTTATTCCGAACAAACTTATATGGATAAAAACATTTGTTTTATGACAAAACAAAATGTCATAATTATTTGAAATAAATAATTGTTCAAATAATTATAATTATTTGAACTGATTAGGTAAGCAGAATTATTTGTTAAATCTCTTATTAATTTTTGAAATATTAATAAATTTATTTTATTTTATTCTGAATAAGCTAGTATGAATTGAAAAAAATGTTTTATGATAAAACAAAAGATCATAACGATTTAAAATATATAATTGTTCATATAGTCTTAACTATTTAAACTGGTTCAGTAAATAAATTTATTTTTTAAATCTCTTAGTTATTAATTTTCAGAGTATTATTAGATTAGTATTATTTTATTTCAAATAAGCTTGTATGAGCATGAATAATTGTTTTATGATAGAACAAAAAAGGTTCATTTTTTAAATAATTGATTTAAACTATACATTTGTTCAAATAGTCATAACTATTTAAATGGGTTTAATAAATAAATTTATTTTTTAAATTTCTTTCTTACTAACTTTTGAAATATTAATAAATTAGTATTATTTTATTCTAAATCTTATATGATAAAAAACAATTGTTATATGACCAAACAAAAGGTAATATTGATTTCAAATAGATAATTGTTAAAATAGCCATAATTATTTGAACTAATTCAGTAAACAAAATCATTTTTTAAATCACTTACTTATTAATTTTTGGAATATTAATAAATTACTATTATTTTGTTTCGAATAAGCTTGTATGAACCGAAACAATTATTTTATAATAAAACAAAAGATTATAATGATTTTAAATAGATAAATGTTTAAATAGTCATAACTATTTGAATTTGTTCAATAAACAAATTAATTTTTTTAAACTCTTGCTTATTAATTTTTGAAATATTAAGAAATTAGTATTATTTTATTTTAGATAAGCTTTTATGAATTGAAACAATTGTTTTTTGTCAAAACAAAAGGTCATAACGATTTTAAATAAATAATTGTTTAAATAGTTAGAACTATTTGAACTTGATCGATAAACAAATTTATTTTTTTATATCTTTTGCTTATTAATTTTTTGAATGTTAATAATTAAAATTTTTAAATTTTAAATATTTAAATTAAAATATTTAATTTTTTTATTTAATTATCGATATTTATTAACAATTAAGCTATGAAATAATAATATAATTATGAATTTTGTTAAATAATTATTAAAAATAATCATAAATATTTTAAAATGTGTATTTGATCTTTTATGATAAATTATCGATAATTAAAATAGATAATTATTCAAAAATCTGATATTTGAGGCAAGGCAAATATTAATCAATTATTTTATAAGCTTTTATGAACTAATAATTAATATTATAAACTAATGTTAACAAATTTAACTAGCTATGACTATTTGAACAATTGTCTATTTAAAATCATTATGACCTTTTGTTTTGTCATAAAACAATTGTTTTAGTTCATACAAGCTTATTCAAAATAAAATAAAACTAATTTATTAATATTCCAAAAATTAATAACTAAGTGATTTAAAAAGTTAATTTGTTTATCGAATCAGTTCAAATAGTCATGTCCATTTGAATAATTATTTATTTCAAATCATTATGACCTTTTGTTTTTTCATAAAACAATTCTTTCTATTCATGCAAAATTATTCAAAATAAAAAAAATATTTATTTATTAACATTCTGAAAATTAATAAGTAAGAGATTTGAAAAAATAAATTTGTTAAATAAATAAGTTCAAATAGTTATGATTATTTGAACAATTATCTATTTAAAATTGTTATGAACTTTTGTTTTATCATAAAACAATTGTTTCAGTATAAAAACTTATGCAAAATAAAATAATACTACTTTATTAATATTTCAAAAATTAATAAGAGATTTAAAAAATAAATCAGCTTACTAAATTAGATCAAATAATTATGGCCTTCAATAATTATCTATTTCAAATCATTATTACCTTTCATTTTGTCATAAAACAATTGTTTTCCAATATACAAGCTTATTAAATAAAATTGTTATTACCTTTCTTTCTGTCATAAAACAATTGCTTTTCAACATACAAGCTTATTTGAAATAAAATAATACTAATTTTTTAATATTTCAAGAATTAGTAAGAGATTTAAAAAATAAATCTATAATACTAATTTTTTAATTTCAAGAATTAGTAAGAGATTTAAAAAATAAATCTATTTACCAAACCAGTTTAAATAGTTATTACTATTTGAACAATTATCTATTTCAAATTATTATAAAACCAAAAAAGCCATATAGATAATAATTATGATTTATAAATCTAATTGGTTTTTTATTATTATTTCAAAAATTAATAATAGGTATGATAATTAGATTTTTAAAAATTTATATAATTATATTGATTTTAATATTATTCATACCTACATTCATGGAAAGCCAAATGCAATCAAAGTCTACATCAGTTCGTTATGAATCTGCTCATTAATTGAAAATCAAGTCAGAGGAAGGTCAAAGAAAATAGGGTAATTGTTTGCTTGAAGGTTTTATCTCATCATTATTTGAAAGAGTTCATCTCGATCTCCAACAAAATAACCTAGCTAACCCAATTAATATTTAGGGATGCATGAGTAAGACAAGGAAGAAGGTATATGAGAATAAATATGGAGACATAGCTTCATTACTCCAAATGGATGTGGACAATAATCTGATCAAAGCCATATTTTAGTTTTGGGATCCTTCTTATAAGTGTTTCATCTTTAATGAAACAGATATAGTGCCCGTAATTAAAGAGTACATGGTCTTACTTCATTTTGATTTGCCAAATCCAAACAAGATTTATTGGTCAAATAAGGTGGGTTATCGTAAAAAGCTTGTCCAAATACTTGGACTTAGCTTGCCTTAAGTTGATACATGTGTCAAGACAAAAGGTGAAAGTAAGGTTATTACAGAAAGTTTTCTGTGAGACTTCATCCATGGCATTTGGATGATAATCAAGGGTTAATGGCAATGGCTAAAGCTTTATATGGATTGGTAATCTTTCCAAAAGTCATTGGACATGTAGATATCGTAATAATAGACTTTGTCGATCAGTTAGAATACAAAGTCAATGCAACACTAACCATTTAGCAAAAACTATCCGTTCCTTAAATTATTATCATAGAAATATCAAACATTAAAACTATTTGAAAAAACTTAAAATTGTTAGTCATTTTATGACTACTATCCACTGACCCCAAACCTAGGTAGGCTGCATACTAAATAATTAAACCTTTGCACCATTCTGATTGATAAATATCTAAAGTGGATTTTGTAATAAAGATTTCAACATTAGACTTCAATTAAGTAGAAAGTTGAGATAGAACATTCTAAACACGAATATAAAAAAGGTAAAGAAAAAAAGATAAAAAGAAAAGAGTTGATTGTGACAGCATGCAAATGAAACATTCAAATAAATCTAAAATCAATAAGGAAATAACTTTGTCTCCTAAGAAATCTTTTTCAATAGAAATATCCATACTTGAAATGAAAAATGGCCATCCTTCAAATTCGCTTTAAAAAAAAAAATCCATTTGCAATCTTTTTTAGGCCTGTTGATTTTTTTCTTTCTAAATTAATTAGTGTTATTTTGAGTTCAATTTGAAATAGATAATTGTTATGATTTTTTGTTTTGTCATAAAACAATTGTTTCTATTCAACAAGCTTATTCGGATTAAAATAATATTAATTTATTAATACTTCGATAATTAATAAGTAAAAGATTTTAAAAAATAAATATATTTACTAAAGAAGTTCAAATAGTCTAATTATTTGAATAATTATCTATTTCAAATCATTATGACATTTTGTTTTGTAATAAAATAATTGTTTCAGTTAATATAAATTATTTAAAATAAAAATAATACTAATTTATTAATATTTCAAAAATGAATGAGTAAGAGAATTAAAAAAATGAATTTGTTTACTAAAAAAGTTCAAATAGTTATGATTATCTAAACAATTATCTATTTCAACACATTATGACTTTTTGTTTTGTCAAAAAGCAATTGGATCTATTCATGAAAGCTTATTTCGAATAAAATAATATAAATTTATTAATATTCAAAAAATTAATAAATAATAATTTAAACAATAAATTTATTTTTTTGAACATGTTTAAATAGTAATGACTATTTAAACAATTATCTATTTCAAATTGTTATGACTATTTGTTTTGTGATAAATCAATTGTTTCTATTCATACAAGCTTATTCAGAATAAAATAATATTAATTTATTAAAATTTCAAAAATTAATAAGTAAAAGATTAAAAAAATCTATTTACCAAGCGAGTTCAAATATAATTTTTATAATAATTCTTATAATATTAATAATTAATATAATTTATTCAATTAAACAATAATATTAATAATTTATATTCTTATTGTTTTATTATATAATAATTATTAATGACCTGCATATCATATAATAATTTTTATTATAATTGATAAGAATAATATATAATTAACACAATTATATATAATAATATTTCATTAATTAATATTATTAACCATCTTATATAACATAAGTTACATCATGTGAACCAAGACTATTAGTTTGCAATAAAACTATCAATTGATGCTTGATCTGGCCTTTCATCCTTTATGAGAAAAATGACATTGGAAGCATAGGAATTGCGTCAAGGTAAGTTTATCCAATGCTACTCAAGCCTCATATTCGAACTCATTAGCTAGATTTTACGATTTCTTTCCTTCAAGAAATCTAAGTTTTTCCAAAGAATAATGTCGATATGTTATTTGGAAAGAAAAAAAGTACTGATAATGCAAGGTAGTTGGTGTTTCATTGTATATCTTCTGATTCTAAATTATGTTCTACCACATTCTTAATTATAGATTCTTCTATAGTTCCATTTACCTTATTAGTACAATGTATTAGAATTTTGAGCTCAACATGTTCAATTAACATGATCATAAATATAGAAATTCAAAGTTTAGAATGAAACACCAATTATGAATAGGAGAATTTTCATTTTGATTTGCAGCTCTTGCTTGATTCCGTCCTTCACTTTCTCATCTAATTTTTATTGAATTATTTAAAATAGATAATAACAATTAAAAATGACCTTTTTAATCACTAAAATAATAATTATAAACCTTAACTTATATGCTTGATAGTGGGTTAGGGTAATAATTCAAATTATTACTAAAAAATTCCATCATTTGACCAATTATTAGTTTCTATTTCTAAATCAATTATTTTATACAATAATTTGATTAACTTTAATATTGGTTAGTTCAAATTATATCCTTTTTAATGAAATGGTTTAAGATTTAATTATAAACAACACAATAAGACTTAAGAGATATACATATATCTTAAATTTATTGTTATATATATAAAAGTTTTCAAGCCTTGGTTAATTGTTTTAATAATCAACAATAAAAAAAACTTGATGTAAAATAATATTTGAATTCTCTCTCCATATTCTTTAATATCTAAATCAACTGTATGAAAATTCTAATTGAAGTTCATTTTCACCAATAAATTGGAGACTAAAGACCTACATTGTTATTAATATTATCCAAGAAAACTTGTATCAACAATTAGTTTGAATTAATTTACTTTTCAATCTTATAAAATGGATATCTCCATTTTTTAATAAAAAAAAGTTTACTGAAGTTAAAAAAATTGAATTGAACTTTAAATAATTATTAATCATTATTTTAATATTACAAGATAATATTGATAATTCTTTATGAGCAGTTTTTCAATATACATTTAGTTTTATTCTTAGTTTTTCACACAGTTTTTATTTCTTAGTTTTTCTACATGGTATGAGAGCTAGGACTTTCTTTCTATTGCCCTTTCCTAATTTGTCACATGGAAGGCTTCTTTCCTCTTAACTTACATGTGATAGGGTCCTGTTAAAAGTTTAAATAACTAATATTATATCTAAAAATTATTTAATTTTTATTTTAATATTAATAATTTAATAAGTTTATTATACAAGCACATAATTGCTTGTATAATTCTTTTAGAGTAGTTTTTCAATATACATTTAGTTTTACTCTTAATTTTCCACACAGTTTTATTTTTTAGTTTTTCCACATGATATGAGGCCAGGACTTTCTTTCTGTTGCCCTTTCCTAATTTGTCACGCGGAAGGCTTATTTCCTCTTCAACTATACGTGATGGAGGCCTGTTAAAAGTTTAAATAACTAATATTATATCTAAAAATTATTTAATTTTTATTTTAATATTAATAATTTAATAAGTTTATTATATAAACACTTTAGGTTTATATACAACTAACTAGTGAGTAAACTAGGAAACTAAATCTTCGTAAAACTAATCCTATAATTGAGGTATTGTCTATCCTAATTTTTTGTCCTTAATTCTAGGGATACAAATACTTAACTCTAGAGATACAAATATAAATATACAGATTACAAGATTACAACCAACTGTAAATAAGTGTTTTCTCACAAATAGCAAATCAAAGAAGAGATTTTACTCTCTACACATAATAAAAAAATAACTAACGGATTCGGTATAATTACCCAAATCACTCATTATTCTAAAAATAAGAAACTTAACTAAAATAGACAAAGTCAACTAATCAAGCAATAATGAATATTAAATTTCCACAAAAGTTTCTTATCGATTGTTTCTTATCGATCAAATTGAAATAGCTATGACTTTCTAAACAATTATCTATTTTAAAACATTATGACATTTTGTGTTGTCATAAAACAATTGATTATGTTCATGCAAGAATATTTTGAATAAAATAATATAAATTTTTAATATTTCAAAAATTAATAAGTATAATTTTAGAAAATAAAGCTATTTTCTGAATACATTCAAATTGTTATGACTATTTGAACAATTATCTATTTCAAATCATTATGACCATTTGTTTTTTCATAAACTAATTATTTCTGTTCAAACAAGCTTATTTGGAATAAAATAATTCTAATTAATTAATATTCCAAAATTAATAAGTAAAAGATTTAAAAAATGAATTTGTTTATCGAGTAAGTTCAAATAGTTATGATTGTTTGAACAATTATTTATTTCAAATCATTATGATCTTTTGTTTTGTTATAAAACAATCGTTTCTATTCATACAAGTTTATTTGGAATAAAATAATATTGATATATTAACATTCTAAAAATTAATAAGTTGAAGATTTAAAAAATTAATTAGTTTACCTAACCAGTTCAAATAGTCATGTCCATTTCAACTATTATCTATTTCAAATTGTTATGACATTTTATTTTGTTGTAAAATAATTGTTTCTTATCGATCAAGTTGGAATAGCTATGACTATCTAACAATTATCTATTTCAAAACATTATGACATTTTGTTTTGTCATAAAACAATTGATTCTGTTCATGCAAGCATATTTTGAATAAAATAATATAAATTTATTAATATTTCAAAAATTAATAAGTATAATTTTAGAAAATAAAGCTATTTTCTGAACACATTTAAATAGTTATGACTATTTGAACAATTATCTATTTCAAATCATTATGACCATTTGTTTTTTCATAAACTAATTATTTCTATTCAAACAAACTTATTTGGAATAAAATAATTCTAATTAATTAATATTCCAAAATTAATAAGTAAAAATTTAAAAAATAAAATTGTTTATCGAGTAAGTTCAAATAGTTATGATTATTTTAACAATTATTTATTTCAAATCATTATGATCTTTTGTTTTGTTATAAAACAACTGTTTCTATTCATACAAGTTTATTTGGAATAAAATAATATTAATATATTAATATTCTAAAAATTAATAAGTTGAAGATTTAAAAAATTAATTAGTTTACCAAACCAGTTCAAATTGTTATGACATTTTATTTTGTTGTAAAACAATTGTTTCTTATCGATCAAGTTGAAATAGCTATGACTATCTAAACAATTATCTATTTCAAAATATTATGACATTTTGTTTTATCATAAAACAATTGGTTCTGTTCATGCAAGCGTATTTTGAATAAAATAATATAAATTTATTAATATTTCAAAACTTAATAAGTATAATTTTAGAAAATAAAGGTATTTTGTTAAATTAATTTAAAATGATAATTTTAAAATAATTAATAAATTATTATCAATAATTTTATTAATTAAATATTTTTATTAAAATCATTATTCTTATATAATATAGTTATTATATATAGTAATGATTAATTGTTCTAATTAATATTTAAATTAATTAAATTATAAAAACTAATAATTATTATTTAATTGATTATAATTTTATTAAGAAAATTATTTGTTCAATATGCTTATTTATTAAACCCAATTATTGGATAATAATTATCAATTTTATTAATTAAACCATAATTATTAGATAAATTACATTATGATTAAGCTTATGATAATAAATAAAGATATTAATATGAATTATTGATTTTAATTTAATATAACTAATAAATAAATAATTATATTTATTAATTTTCAAAATATTTAATAAATATTTTAATAATTATTATTAAATATATTTTTACTAGTTATATTTAATACTATAATATATATTAATTTTAAATATTAAATCTAATTTATTTATATAATTAAAATTAAATTAGATTTAATAAATAATAAATTATATATTATTATAATTAATATTTAAATAATTCATATGAGTTAAATTATAATTATACTATTTGTTTTATAATATAATTAATTAATTTGTTAATTAATAAATAATAATTATATTATATATTGTTAGTAACTTTAATAATTATTAAGATATATAATTATAAATATATAATTAATAGTATAATTTAAAATTTTAACAAACTATTTAAACTATGTATTTATTTATATTATAATATTTATATGAAATATTATAATTGATTAAGTTAAATAACTTAACTAATATAATCTAATATTATATAATTATATATTATAATAATTTAATATTATTAAATTTATTAATTAATAATTTTGGATTATAATAAGTCACAAAACAATTGTTTTTGTTTGTACAAGCTTATTCGAAATAAAATAATTCTAATATAATTATACGATTATAATTTATAATTATATAAATTATAATTACTAATCAAATACTTCTATATAAATTATAATTATATATAAAGTACAAAAAATAACTTAATGGAGTAATTCAAATACTATATTATAGAAATATAAATTTAATTTAATTTTATAACTTGTATTATAATTTGATTATAAATTGATTAATATATTAATCAAATATATATTATAATATTATATATAATATAATATTAGTTAATTATATTCATTAATTATATAGATTATTAGTTTATATAAAATATATTAATTATATTTAATAAACTATTTAATCACTATATTATTAAATATATTAATATAATTAAACATAAATATAGTTTTTGATATATATTATAATAATTTACTATTTATGTAATTATATATATTTTAATAAATATTGACTCAATTGTCAATATTTATTTATTTATTTCAAATCGTTATTAATTTTTTGCAACCGAAAATAATGATATAATTCTAATAACTAATTATTTATAAAACTTATCCAAAATAAAATAATATTATTTTATTAATATTTCAAAAATTAAGAAGTTTGAGATTTAAAAAATAAATCAGTTTATCAAATTTTAATATTATTTTATAAATTATCTATACTATTTATTATTAAAAATTATACCTAATTTTTATAAGTATAATCAAATAGTTATTAATTTTTAAATAAATATTATTGATTATAATTTTGTAATAGATAATAGTTATATAATTTAATTTATTAATAAATATTAAAATTATTAATATTTTAAATAGTTTATTAATTAAATAATATTTTATTTAACATATATACATACGTTAATATTTATTAGTTAATTATAAAATTTATAATGAATAAATTAAAAATTATATAATAATATGAAGTATTATAAATTAAATTTAATATTAAATTTAATTATAGATTTATAATTAATTAATTATAATAATTTAATATACTATTTTATCATTTATTTAATTGTGTTAGTTATATTAATAATTATATTGTATTAAATTGTATCAAACAATTTGTAAATTATCAAATAATTTATATAAATTATTTATTTATTAATATTATTAACTAATTATGAATTATGTTAAACATTAGTTTATATGAATATAATTAATATTTTCTTAAGGGATTTAATTATATTAATTATAATTATTTAACAAGTTAATAGGGATTGAACTATTTAGAAGTTTTGTTATTGTAGTCATTTAATTAGATAATTATACTATATTTATATTCTATTATAAATTATAATAATATATAAATTATTATTTATAAATTATTTAAAATTTATATTAATAAAAATTATAAATTTATTAATAAATTTATGATTACTATAAGTATAAAGTATCATTAACTATTAACTTATGAACTTAATATTATAATTAATTTACTAATCTAATGAACATTATTACTTTTGATTAAAGTATTATCAATAATATAATGAACATTATTACTTTTGATTAAAGTATTATCAATAATATAATCAAAATAGATTTAATATTAAATTAATCAATTAATATACTGATTTTATAATTAATTAATTTAATAATAAATTACTAAATTATAATTCTATTGTTTAATATTAAATTGATAAATTATAATAATTTAAATACATAAACTAAAATAATTTTATTAATATAGTTATAATAATTGAGTAATTTATACTAATATATATTATAATTTAAGAGGTTATTAATATTTTAGATAAATAATAGTTTTATAATTTATTAATTTAATATTATAATTATAATTTAATAATATTTAAAAATTATAAATTTTTAATAAATGTATCTATTAATAATTAATAATTGAACCATAATACTATTAGTATTATTAATTAATTAAAAATATTGATATGAAATATAAATTTCTCCAAAAATAGATTATCAAATATAATTTTTATAATTATATTTTAATAAATATAATATATATATAAATTTATAATAAATATAATATATAATATAATAATTATAATGGTTTAATAATCCATAACCAATTAATAATAATAATAATAATAATATATTGTATTAATTACTCATTAATAAAATAATTTATTAGCGGCCCCATCAAAATACATCTTCTATATCTCTTCATCATCTTCCTCTAACTCTGAGATGGCCATTAGTTCCTCATCTAGAAAATCAAGCTTATTATTAACAATTGTAATAAGTTTATAATACTAATTAAAAACTAAATAGATTATAATAATTTTTTTTACTTATTAATTTAGAAAATATTAATTATAATATAACTAATTATAGTCAAATAATTAACTATTAATATTATAATTTAATAAATACTCTTTATAATTTAATGTATCAATTATTAGTAAATTGATATAATTATTTGTTATTAATAATAACTTATATTTATTAACATAGATTTAAGGTTTAATTAAATAATTATGAAGGTTTTATTAAACTTATTATAATAAATAATAATAATTGTTATTAATTTGATTAATTATTAACTAATAATAATTAATATATTATACAATTAAAAATAATAATAAATTATGACAATTATTATATTATATTAATAATTAATATATAATATTAAATCAGATTATATTATTAATAATACATTAATTATGTAATTAATACTAAACAAGATTTAGTAATTGTTATTAATTACTAATAATTTTAATAATTATACAAATTATAATATAATTAATTGAAAAAATATTATAATAATATTTTAAAATTATTTTGAATTATAATGAATTATAATATATTAGTTATTTTTTCAATTAATATTATTTTAATTAAAATAAGCATAATTATTAATTAAATAGTATAAATATACTATTTTACTATTTTAGTATAATTAATTATATTAATTCGAATAAGCTCGTATGGACGGAAATAATTGTTTTATGACAAAACAAAAAAGTCATAAGAATTTGAAATAAATAATTATTCAGATAGTATAATGATTTCAATTTGTTTGATAAATAGATTTATTTTTAAATCTTTTACTTATTAATTGTCTTAATATTAATAAATTTGTATTATTTTATTCAAACTAAGCTTATATGAACAAATAAAATCATTATATGACGAACCAAAAGGTTATAGTGATTCCAAATCAATAATTGTTCAAATGACCATAATTATTTAAACTTGTTTGGTAAATAGATTCATTTTTTAAATCTCTTAATTATTAATTTTTAGAATATTAATAACATGGTGTTATTTTATTTCCAATAACCTTATATTAACTAAAATAAGTTTTTTATGACAAAAAAAAAGGTCGTAACGATTTGAAATAGGTAACTATTCAAATAATCATGATTGTCTAGGTAAACATATTTATTTCTAAAATTTTTAACTTATTAATTGTCAAAACATTAATAAATTAGTATTATTTTAATCCAAATAAGCTTGTATGAATAGAAACAATTGTTTTATAATGAACAAAATGTTAATATATTTATTGATTGAAATAAATAACTGGCTCAGAATAGTCATACTATTTGAATAAGTTTGATATTAGATTTATTTTTTAAATCACTTTTTAATTTTTGAAAATATTAATAGATTAGTATTACCTTTATTCCTAATAACTTATATGACAAAACGCATTTGTTTATGACAAAACAAAAAAGTAATAATGATTTGAAAATATGTAATTGTTCAAATAGTCACATTATTTAAACTGATTAGGTAAATTAAAAAAAAATTATGTTATAATTAATTATTATTTTATTAATAATATATATTTAATTATTAAAATATTAAAAATTTATAATAAATATAAATTTAAATTAATATAATAATAATAGAGATAGTAAATATTAATAATATGAGACATTTAAATAACTAATTAATAATAATATTATATCAATAACTTGTTAATATAAGTTAGTTCTATATTAATATTTTAATATTTTGAATATTTAATTATATAAATATTAATATAATATTTATTGAATAATATAATAATTATTATATTATATTTTATTATAAATATATAAAATTAGTTAAATAAAATATTTTATATTGATGTGGAAAGAATCATATCAATAATTTTATTACATTCAAATAATTCTATTATTTGAAATTTTAATATTTGTTTAGTAACATTTTATTAAATATTATAGTATAAATTATATAATAGCTAATAATATATTGTTAGCTATAAACAAATTAAAAATTAATAATTTTTTAAATTGTTAAAAATAATTTATTTAATAGTACAAAACTATTATTGAACTAACAATAATTAAATGTTTATTATGGATAATTTATATATTTAAATTAATATATCTATTCTATATATAATAATTAGTTACTAATAATTATTAAATATTATTATTAACATAACAAAACAAAAAATCATAAATGTTGAAATAAAAAATTGCTCAAATAGCTAGAATGATTAGAACTTGTTTGGTAAATAGATTTATTTTTAAATCTTTTACTTATTAATTATCTTAATATTAATAAATTTATATTATTTTATTTGAAATAAGCTTCGATGAATAGGAAAAATTCTTTTATTACAAAACAAAAGGTTATAGCTATTTCAAATAGATAATTATTCAAACAATCCTAATTATTTAAATTTGTCTAGTAAACAAAGTCATTTTTTAAATCTCTTTATTATTAATTTTTGGATTATTAATAAATTAGTATTATTTTATTTTGAATAAGCTTATATGAACTGAAACAACATTTAATTAACTATAGGTATGATAATAACAATTATATAAACTATTTATATGTTTTTATAAATATAAGTAAATAAATGTTCATAATAAATTATTAATAATTTTATAATAATCAAATAGTATAATAATTAAATGTATATGTGAATAGTCTATTGAATCAACAATTAAAATATTTATGATTATTTTTCATAATTATTTAACAAAATTCATAAATTATATTATTATTTCATAGCTTATTTATTAATAAATATCGATAATTAAATAATAAAAATTAAATATTTTAATTTAAATATTTAAAATTTAAAATTTTTAATTTTTAACATTAAAAAAATTAATAAGTAAAAGATATGAAAAAATAAATTTATTTACTGATCAAGTTCAAATAGTTATAACTATTTGAACAATTATTTATTTAAAATTGTTATGACTTTTTTGTTCTATTATTTAAAAGGTCATAACAATGTTCTATTATCTAAGTATTATTAAATAATGTTCTATTAATTTTATTATTTAATACTTAGATATTATTAAACCAATTTTATATATTAATTAATCTATTATAAACTATTGTAAGAAGACCTTAAATTAATAATTGAATAAGATTATAATTATATAATCATTAATATTATTACTTATTAGTTTCCATAAATAGTAATTTTATTATTTGTTTTTGATAATTGATTTTAAATTAATTAAAATCCTCTTTCTTAAACAAATATTAAGATATCCAATAATATTCAAAAATTGGAGAATTCGTTAAACAATTTCAATAACTAATAGTATAATATTGTCAAAATTATTATATTATATTAATAAATATTGTTATAAATTGCCCTAGAATTTAAGTTAATAATAAATTTTTTACTTAACTTATATGCTCAATAGTGGGTTAGAATTTTTATGAGGGCTCATAAAACTCTCATTATATCACTGGCAATTGGATCAAAGTTATAATATTCAAATAATATTAATAAACAATTATATTCTTTAAATTAATATAAATAGACATTATTTAGTATATTATTTAATAATTTAATATAATAATACTAATATTATTATAATTAATATATTCTTATTATAAAATAAGAATAATAATATAACTTATTTTCAAAAATTATAAATAAAATGTTTATAATATAATTAATTAATATAATATTTATTAATATATCTACTTTGATTATAATTTGACCCATACTAGATTATTTATATAAGCTTTAAATAATATTTATAAAAATTAAATGAAAAATAAAATTGATAAATATAGTTAATAATAATAAAATTAAATTGAAATTATAGTTAATTATAATTAAATAGATATATCAAGTTTATTATAATATTCTAATAATATATATTATTATATAATTATTTATAATTTAATAAAACTAAATAACTATTTAATTATGTACTATAAATGTTTTTGTAGGTGGATGAGCATTGCTACAAAGCAAATTCAAACAAGAACAATCCATGGTACCTTGGTAGTGGATGCTCAAAACACATGACCAAACTCTTTTTAAGGACTTAAAAGATGTTACATTTGGTGACAACTCCAAAGGTCAAATTAAACTAATTTATCCTTAATAATTTAGTAATTATTATTTAAGTTACTATATAATTACTAAATAAAGATTAATATTATAATTATTTAAAATTTATTTAAATTTTTAAAATTTTGAAATAGTTAAATTTATTAATAATTATAAAAAAAATGAGATTTAAAAACTAAATTTATTTCATATTTTATGTTATTATTTAGTTAATAATTTATCTAAAATAATTAGCTAATTTATTAAAATAATAATAAATTATGACAATTTATCTGTATATATATTTATAAATTATGAATAAATCAAAGCTCTAATTAATTATTCTAATTATTCATGATTTAAATAAAATAAAATAATATATAGTCTAATTAAATATTTATTAAAATCCTTATTAAATATATAATTCAATAATTTAATTTATTAAATTATTAACTGTATAAGATTATAACTAAGAATTTTGAAACAAAAGGTAATAATTAATATTATTATTAATAATAAATTATTTCATAATTGCAACAATTTATCACTTTTAAATTTTTTATTATTTAATTAGAATGTAATAAATAATGTTATAATAATAGATATAATAATAAGCTATAATAAAATAATAAGCTATTATTTAATTATTTGAAATAGATAACAGACAATTATTTTATTTGAATAATTATACCTATATTGATATTATTATTTGTAATCTGTATATTAATTAAGTTATAATATTATTTTATTTATAATATAGATAATATATTTTTAAAAATTATTTACTACAAATAATAATTTAATTAATTTAGTTATCATTAAATAGGTTTAAAGATAATTAAAAAATATAATATATTCTATATTAATATATCATAATATAGAGCATTTGTTTATAATATAAAATTAATTCGTTTAATTATATAAATATTTGTTTAATTAATAAATTGTTGTTACTAAAATGGATAATTATTCTAATCATTTTAACTATTTGAACTGGTTTCACAAACAAATTTATTTTTTAAATCTCTTACTTATTAATTTTTGAAATATTATTAAATTAGTAATATTTTTAACCGAATAAGCTTCTGTGATCGAAAACAATTGTTTTATAACAAAAAAAGATCTCAATGATTTGAGATTGATAAATTTAATACTATATAATTGGAGAATTAATGAGTAATTGTTCTCCTCAAAAATTACAGATAATAATTGTATTCATTATTTATTATATAATTAAGACTATTAATAATAAAATAACTATATAATTATTATAAATTAAATATATTATTATTAATAACTTAGTTAATACTAATCTAATTTAAAATTTGATTATTTAATATTTTTTATTCTAATATTATTTGATATAATATTTTATGCATAAATATAGTTTCTATTAATATACTTAATAGTATATTAATATTATTATAATATTAATTTATGGCAAGTTTGTATGGTTAAAATTATTATAAGTTATTATATAAATTATTCATTTTAAAATTATACTTTAAAATTATAATGAATTTTATATTATTATTTTAATATTATAACATTAATATAATATAAAATTATTATATTAATTATATAATTAAATTATTTGATAAATTATAATTTAATATAATTATAAATTCTTAACAAAATTTCATAATTAATTAAATAAATACTTAATAATTTGTAATTATTTATTTAATTTTAATTATTTTACTAGAACCGGGAAGAGTTTTTTATCATACAAGCTGCAGAATAAAAAATACTAATCTAATAATACTCTGAAAATTAATAACTAAGAGATTTAAAAAATAAATTTATTTTCTGAACCAGTTTAAATAGTTAAGATTATATGAATAATTATCTATTTTAAATCATTATGACCTGTTGTTTTATCATAAAATAATTTTTTCAATTCATACTAGCTTATTCAGAATAAAATAAAATGAATTTATTAATATTTCAAAAATTAATAAGAGATTTAACAAATAATTCTGCTGACCTAACTAGTTCAAATAATTATGATTATTTGAACAATTATTTATTTCAAATAATTATGACCTTTTTTTTGTCATAAAACAAATGTTTTTGTCCATAAAAGTTTGTTCAGAATAAATAAAAACTAATCTATTAGTATTTTAAAAATTAATAATAGATCTAAAAAATAAATCTATTTAGATGTTTATTAATTAATAAAAATCAATAATTAAAATATTTAAATTAAAATCAATATTTAGATAATTAATAATAAATTATAAGTATTTATAATAATAATTTAATTAAATATTTATATTTTAATTTATTCAAATAATATTATATTTGTTATAATTAAAATTTAATATTATAATTATTAAATATAATGTGAATAATATTGTAAGTCCAATTTTAATTATTTTATTATAAATATATAATTATAATAAATATATAATATAACCACTATGGATATAATTATTATAATTATTTGAACTGATTTGATAAACTGATTTATGTTTTAAATCTCTAACTTATCAATTTTTATAATATTAATAAAGTAATATTATTTTATTTCAGATAAGCTTTTATGAATTGAAACAATTGTTTTATGATAAAATATAAGGTCATAACGATTTTAAATAGATAATTGTTCAAATAGTCCAAAATATTTGAACTTGTTCGGTAAATAGATTTTTTTTCTAATTTCTTACTTAATAATTTTTTGAATGTTAATAAATTAGTATTATTTTATTTCAAATAAGCCTGTATGAGTTGAAGCAATTATTTTATGACTAAACAAAAGGTTAAAAAAATTTGAAATAGATAATTGTTCTAATAGTCTTAGCTATTTGAATTAATTCAACAAACCCATTTATTTTTTAAATCCTTACTTATGAATGTTTAGAATATTACTAATTTAGTAATATTTTACTCTGAATAAGCTTGTTGAATGGAAATTAAATGTTTTAGGACAAAACAAAAATCATAACAATTGGAGATAGATAATTGTTCAAATAGTCATAACTATTTGAATTGGTTTGGTAAAGAGATTTAGTTTTTAAATCTCTTATTAATTTTTAAAATAATAATAAAATAGTATTATTTTATTACTATTAGTTATTCAGAAGTTATTTATAATACTTGGACCATACTCTGTAAATTTCTTGCTCAGGTAATAAATAACTTTCTCTTTCTTACTGGATTCATCTTGTAATTTAAATAAATTTGTATTTCTAATATAATATTTATTTAATTATCTATTACTTATTAATATTATTATAATTATATAATTATATAATTATATAATATAATTAATAAATACTAAGTATATTATTTCAATATATAATAAATTAGATTAATAAGTAAGATATTTATTCTAATACTTATTTAATTCATTATAATATACAAATAATAAATTATATTAATTTATATATAATATTATAATAAAATTAATATAGTTTTGTTAATAATTATTGTTAATATTTATTTAATTATTATTTCAAATAATTTAAATATAGTTTTTATTAATGTTTGATATATACTATTAAATTAATATAGTTAATATTATCAAATAATAATATTAATTATTAATATTATTAATATTTAAATTAATAATATAATATATTTATATTACTAGATTTATTGTCGGATTATACAATTAAATTACTATATAATGTAATATATTAGTAACAAATTAAATATAATTAATATTAATATATATTATTAATAAATTAATAAAATATTGTTTTATAAAGTTAGTACTATCGATTAGTACTTCTTAAATAGTTTATTGTTATTGAAATTACAGAACTGGTTATGCTAATCATGTGAAATATTTATATTAATAGATATAATAATATATTAGTATTAATAATTAATAAAAATTAATAATTATTTAACAATTTAATATATTTAATATTAATATAATTAATATTATATTTTTTAATATAATAATTTTAAATAATCAATTAAATATCTTATATTTAATTATTAATAACCTTTAATTATAATTAATTTACTTAAAATATTATTTAATTATTAAATATAATTAATTTAATTTAATATTCTATTAAATATTTAATAATAAAATTTTCTTATTATTATTATTATGCTATTAATTAATTATCTTAATTAATATTATTATATTATTATATTATTTTTTATAATAAATAATTATAATTTATTATAATTAGCAAATAACTATATATAAATTATTTTATATATAATAGTATAATAATTTGATAATATTAGAACTATTATAATATTATTATTTGATAATATTAACTATAATAGTTGTAGTTATTAAAAAATAATATTATTATAAATATCTTATAAATTTTTAGTAAATATTATTAATAATTTATAATATTTGATTTATAGTATAATATAATATTATATAATTTATAGTTTAATATAAATTACAAGTAACAATTTATAGTGTGACTAGAATAATATAATATACTATGATATAATTAATTATTATTAATTAATATTTTATAATTAATTTATAATTTATATTATAAATTATTAAATATAATATAATATATTATGATTTATTAATAATATAATTAAAATATTGAATTAATAATTAGTTATAATTATAATTAGTTTTATGAATAACTTATTAGTTAATATTACTAGTTATACATAAATTATTAATAATACATATATTATAAAATATTATAATAAACAATTAGAATACTATAGTTATAGTAATTATTTTATAAACTATAAATAACTATTAATTATTTTTATAATTAAAAATAAGTAAGAACTTATTATAGTATTATACTAATTTATATATTTATTATAATTATTAAATAATTATAATAATTATAATTATATTAAGGTACTAATAGTTAAGGTTATAATATTAAATTATATAGACAGAAACAATTGGTTCATTACAAAACAAAAGGTCATAACTATTT